>CANXME010000968.1:32500-35000 GCA_948144175.1 Closterium sp. NIES-65 | reverse complement strand
ACCGCCCTCGGGCTTCTCCGCGTGTTGCTCGCAACACCGGAGGGGACCGGGCGACCTCCTCTTGCAGGAGATCAGGTAGCAGTCCCCCTCCCACGCAGCTAGCTCAGTAGGCCCGCCATCCCAAAGGCTAGTCGTGATCGGGAGCGAGGCAAGTCGCGAATACGGTCGGTTGGGGCAGCGGGGTGGCACCCGATGTCCTCTCCATACCGCACCTCGACGAACCTCGACACCAGGGAGCCTGCTTCCCGGCGGCACCGGGCGTCCATGCGGAACAAAAACCAAATCCCTTTTCCCCCGATGGTAACAGGTCGGACTCTTTCCCAAAAGCGGAAGCACCGGGAAGTTCGACGCCTGACCTAGGACGTATCCTCAGAAAGTTGGCTTGCCGGAATCCTCCTCCCTCCTAGCGTCCCCCGCCACCGGTGCTCCGTCTCTCTTGGCACCGGCCGGTGTGACTGCGGGGTCTTGCTCGCCCGGCCTTCCGAAATCCTCTTCGGTCGGCTGGGAAGGAGCGCCCGTGGTAATGGCAAGGGACCGTTTCTCAGCCGGGTCCGGTCGCAGTGCATCAAGGAGCTGCGAACGGGCACGGGATATAGACCTCTCCGCGATCGGGACTGGCCGTCCGGTCGCAAAACCCTCCCCTTGAGCGGGGCCCCCATGAGCCCCGGCACCTAATAAAAACTGGGACCCCACTCCTGACGATGGATATCTTGGAACCTGGCTCGATGAAGAACGCAGCGAAATGCGATACGTAATGCGAATTGCAAAACTCCGTGAATCATCGAAACTTTGAACGCATGTTGCGCCCGAGGCCTCGGCCGAGGGCACGTCTGCTTGAACGCCACACACATCCAGGTGGAGCCACGCATCCGCACCCACACCCTCCGCACGCGGCTACGTGCGGCCGGGTGAACGGGACGGAACTGCCAAAATGCGTCGGCATACGAGGGGCGCTCGGGTTTTGCTCGAGACAATCGCCCGTACCTGGGAAAACGAGATGGCCGTCGCAACCCGTGCACAACGGGGGGCAGTCGGCTGAAATCGCAGGGCCGCCGCAAGCCCGTCTCCTCTCCGTCTCGACCCCAGTGCAGATCCCCGGATGCCAACCGGGAGGACGCGAGCGGGACGAGCGAAACGAGGCGGGTGGCGACCCCGCTGGGCTCGGTGAACCCAGCCGGCCAACGGACCCCGTCCGGACCTCCCAGCAGGTGGGGGGGTATCGGATGCCAAACCGTTCCTCTTTTCCTCTCCCGAGAAGGCCGCGAAACGGAAAAATGGAGCCGAGGGCGTGGCAACCCTCGGTCTCCGCCCTCCAAAGTAGCGTGCACGGACCGGGCGAGGGGCGGACGGGGCCCGTACAAAAATGGTCGGACCGGGGAAGAACCGGGCAAACCCCCAAGCGATGGCTTCAAGTCAGGCGAGACCACCCGCTGAATTTAAGCATATTACTAAGCGGAGGAAAAGAAAACAACCGTGATTCCTTTGGTAGCGGCGAGCGACCAAGGAAAAGCCCAGGCTTGAAATCCGAGGGCCTCCGGCCCTCCGAATTGTAGTCTGAAAAGGAAGCGTTCTCTGTGACGGGCGCCGCCTTAAGTCCACTGGAAAGTGGCGGCAGAGAGGGTGACACCCCCGTCGGGCGACGACCCGTCACTTCACGAGGCGCATCCGAAGAGTCGGGTTGCTTGGGAGTGCAGCCCCAACATGGGTGGTAAGCTCCATCCAAGGCTAAATACGGCCAGGTTTCCGATAGCGAACAAGTACCGCGAGGGAAAGATGAAAAGAACTTTGGAAAGAGAGTAAAAAGTGCTTGAAATCGTCAGGAGGATAAGCGCATGAGCCCAAGCACACCTGCGGGACCCGTTCACGCGGGGCCCGGAGGTACGCAGCGCCGGTCGATGCCGCGGGAAAAGGAGCTCGCTCCCACCGCGGCGGAGACCGAGGATGGCCCTCACGGGTCGGCGCTGGCGAAACGGGCTGATGCGACCCGTCTTGAAACACGGACCAAGGAGGCCAACGCGGCTGCGAGCCAATGGGTTGAAAACCACAATGGCGACAGTGAAAGCGACCCGTGAGAAGGCGGCCTCGTGCTGCCCGCACCACGGACCGCCCCGGGGGCCTCGGCGCCCGGGGTGCGTTGAGTAGTCGCGTTGGGACCCGAAAGATGGTGAACTATGCCTGAGCAGGGCGAAGCCAGAGGAAACTCTGGTGGAGGCCCGCAGCGCTACTGACGTGCAAATCGTTCGTCAGACTTGGGTATAGGGGCGAAAGACTAATCGAACCATCTGGTAGCTGGTTCCCTCCGAAGTTTCCCTCAGGATAGCTGGTGCTCGATACGTGGTTACGTCTGGTAAAGCGAATGATTGGCGGGCTCGGGGGAGAAGCTCCCTCGACCGACTCTCAAACTTTAAACGGGCGAGGAGGGCCGCCATCTTAATTGTGGCTGGCTTTCAGGGGTGCTGGCTGACCCCACCAACATGAGTGCCAAGTGGGCCATTTTTGG
>CANXME010000968.1:25000-30000 GCA_948144175.1 Closterium sp. NIES-65 | reverse complement strand
AAGGGTGAGGGTCGCTCCCTCTCTCTTCAGGTGGGTGGGCCGCAGGGCTCGCACACTGGAAGGGCCAAGGATCGAAGGAGATCCTCCCTTCCGATGGGCGTGCCCCGGGCCCCCCGATGGATGTATATAGAAGGGGACACCTTCTTTATAAATCCATCAAAACGGTCTAGACGGACGACGACTGACTCGACGAAGACGGAACTAAGGACATAAGGACATAAGGCAGGGGAACCCCAGCGTTTTTTCAGCCCAATTCTAGGGATTCTAGGGGTCTCGGAGCCGAAAAGCGAGGCCAAATCGGATCGTCCGGGTCATCCGGGTGGAGAACCGGATCGTCCGGGTCATCCGGGTGGGGAACCGGATCGACCGGACCATCCGGATGGGAAACCGGGTCATCCGGGTCGGGAACCGGACCAACCGGATCATCCGGGTGGGGAACCGGGTCGACCGGACCATCCGCACGCGGAACCGGATCATCCGGGTCATCCGGGTCGGGAACCGGATCGACCGGACCATCCGGATGGGGAACCGGATCATCCGGATCATCCGGGTCGGGAACCGGATCGACAGGACCATCCGGGTGGAGAACCGGACTCAACCGTACCATCCCCGTGGGGGACCGGACCCAACCGGACCATCCGGGTGGGGTGCCGGGTCGGGAACCGGACCGACCGGACCATCCGGGTGGGGAGCCGGATCAACCGGGTCATCCGGGTGGGGAACCGGATCAACCGGGTCATCCGGGTGGGGAACCGGATCGACCGGGTGGGAAACCGGACCAACCGGACCGACCGGACCATCCGGGTGGGGAACCGGACCCGGCCGGACCATCCGGGTGGGGTACCGGGTCAGGAACCGGACTGGGAACCGGATCATCCGGGTCATCCGGATGGGGAACCGGATCATCCGGGTCATCCGGGTGGAGAACCGGATCAACCGGACCATCCGGTTGGGGTACCGGGTGGGGAACCGGACCAACCGGACAGGGAACCGGACGGGAAGCCGGATCATCCGGGTCATCCGTATGGGGAATTGGATCGACCGGGTGATCCGGGTGGGGAACCGGATCAGCCGGGCAAGCCCGATGGGGAACCGGGTGGGGAAACGGACCAGCCGGGTAGGGTACCGGGCGGGGAACCGGACCATCCGGGTCATCCGGGTGGGGATCCGGATCGACCGGGTCATCCGGGTGGGGAACCGGACCAACCGGACCATCCGGGTGGGGAACCGGGTCGGGAACCGGATCAACCCGACCATCCGGTTGGGGAACCGGACCAATCGGACCGTCCGGGTGGGGAGCCGAATCGACCGGGTGGGAAATCGGACCAACCGGGTGGGGAACCGGACCAACCGGACCATCCGGGTGGGGAACCGGGTCGGGAACCGGATCAACCCGACCATCCGGTTGGGGAACCGGACCAATCGGACCGTCCGGGTGGGGAGCCGAATCGACCGGGTGGGAAATCGGACCAACCGGGTGGGGAACCGGACCAACCGGACCATCCGGGTGGGGAACCGGGTCGGGAACCGGATCAACCCGACCATCCGGTTGGGGAACCGGACCAATCGGACCGTCCGGGTGGGGAGCCGAATCGACCGGGTGGGAAATCGGACCAACCGGGTGGGGAACCGGACCAACCGGACCATCCGGGTGGGGAACCGGGTCGGGAACCGGATCAACCCGACCATCCGGTTGGGGAACCGGACCAATCGGACCGTCCGGGTGGGGAGCCGAATCGACCGGGTGGGAAATCGGACCAACCGGGTGGGGAACCCGGTGCGGTTCCGGGTCGGGAGCCGGGTCAACCGGACCATCCGGACGGGGAACCGGATGATCCGGGTGGTCCGGGTGGGGAAGCGGACCAACCGGACCAACCGGGTGCGGTACCGGGTGGGAAACCGGACCAAACGGGTAGTGATCCGGACGGGGAACCGGATCACCCGGGTCGGGAACCGGATCGACCGGGTCTGGGGTGGGGAACCGGACCATCCGGGTGGGGAACCGGGTGGGGTACCGGGTCGGGGAACCGGATCAACCGGACCATCCGGACGGGGAACCGGATCATCCGGGTGGTCCGGGTGGGGTGCCAAATCGACCGTGCGGGGAGTCGGACCAGCCGGACCATCCGGGTGGGGTACCGGGTCGGGAACCGGATCAACCGGACCATCCGGATGGGGAACCGGATCATCCGGGAAGGGAACCGGATCGACCGGGTCTAGGGTGGGGAACCGGACCATCCGGGTCGGTCGGGTCGGAACCCGGATCCGGAACCGGGTGTTGAACCGTATCAACCGGATGGGAGCCGGATGGACCCAATCGGACGGACAAGCCGGACCGAAAACGGGTGGGGAACCGGATCGGAACCGGGTGGAGAGCCGAATGGGCCGGTTCGGTCGGATCAACCGGGCCGGAAACGGGTGGGTAACCGGATCAACCGCCCCAGCCGGGTGAGGGATCGGGTCGACCCGGTAGGGAGCCGGATCGACCGGATCGGAACCGGTTGGGAAACCGGATTCACCGGACCGACCGGATCGACCGGATCAACCGGGTGGGGAGCCGGGTCAACCGGACGGGGAACCGGATGGACCGGACCAGCCGGATCATCCGGGTTGGAGCCGGGCGGGGAACAGGATCAACCGGTTGAGCCGGGTCGATGGATCCGGATCCCACCACCCTAGGCGGGATGGATCCGGGTCGCACCCCCCCGGTTGGGATGGATCCCGATCACCCCTCTCGGGATGGGATGGATCCGGATCTCACCACCCTGGACGGGATGGATCCGGATAACCCCGCCGGGGGGTTGGGATGGATCCGGATCACACCACCCTGGATGGGATGGATACGGATCGCACCTCCCCGGTGGGGATTGATCCGGTTCGAAACACCGCGGGTGGGATGGGTCCGGTCCGAACCACCCTGGAAGGGATGGATCCGGACCGGGCCACCGTGGATGGGACGGGTCCGGTTCTTTGACGGCTCCCGGGTGGGTGTGGGTCCTTGGACGGGCCCACACCCTCCCTAGAGCCCTTTATTCTTTGGGTCACACCTTCGTTCTCGACCGGGGTTCTTTGCGGGCTCTAGGGTGGGTGTGGGTCCTTGCACGGACCCCTACCTTCCCTACCGGGTCGGGAACCGGATCGACCGGACCATCCGGACGGGGAACCGGATCATCCGGGTCATCCCGGAAGGGAACCGGATCGACCGGGTCTAGGTTAGGGAACCGGACCATCCGGGTGGGGAACCGGGTCCGGTACCGGGTCGGGAACCGGATCGACCGGGTCTAGGGTAGGAAGCCGGACCATCCGGGTGGGGAACCGGATCGACCGGGTCTAGGGCAGGAAGCCGGACCATCCGGGTGGGGAACCGGGTCCGGTGCCGGATCGACCGGGTCTAGGGTAGGAAGCCGGACCATCCGGGTGGGGAACCGGGTCGGCCAACCGGGTCGGGTACCGGATCGACCGGATCTAGGGTAGGAAGCCGGACCGTCCGGGTGGGGAAGCGGGTCGGGTACCAGGTCTAGGGTAGGAAGCGGGACCATCCGGGTGGGGAACCGGGTCGGGTACCGGGTCGGAAACCGGATCGACCGGACCAACCGGATGGGGAACCGGATCATCCGGATCATCCGCATGGGGTGCCGAACCGACCGTGTCGGGAGTCGGACCAACCGGGTGGGGTACCGGGTCGGGAACCGGATCGACCGGACCATCCGACCGGGGAACCGGATCATCCGGGTCATCCGGGAAGGGAACCAGATCTAGGTTAGGGAACCGGACCATCCGGGTGGGGAACCGGGTCGGGTACCGGGTCGGGAACCGGATCGATCGGGTCTAGGGTAGGAAGCGGGACCATCCGGGTGGGGAGCCGGGTCGGGTACCGGGTCGGGAACCGGATCGACGGGATCTAGGGTAGGAAGCCGAACCATCCGGGTGGGGAACCGGGTCGGGTACCGGACCGGGAACCGGATCCACCGGACCAACCGGATGGGGAACCGGATCATCCGGATCATCCGCATGGGGTGCCGAACCGACCGTGTCGGGAGTCGGACCAACCGGGTGGGGTACCGGGTCGGGAACCGGATCGACCGGACCATCCGACCGGGGAACCGGATCATCCGGGTCATCCGGGAAGGGAACCGGATCTAGGTTAGGGAACCGGACCATCCGGGTGGGGAACCGGGTCCGGTACCGGGTCGGGAACCGGATCGACCGGGTCTAGGGTAGGAAGCCGGACCATCCGGGTGGGGAGCCGGGTCCGGTACCGGGTCGGGTACCGGACCGACCGGGTCTAGGGTAGGAAGCCGGACCATCCGGGTGGGGAACCGGGTCCGGTACCGGGTCGGGTACCGGATCGACCGGATCTCGGGTAGGAAGCCGTACCATCCGGGTGGGGAACCGGGTCGGGTACCGGGTCGGGAACCGGATCGACCGGGTCTAGGGTAGGAAGCGGGACCATCCGGGTGGGGAGCCGGGTCGGGTACCGGGTCGGGAACCGGATCGACGGGATCTAGGGTAGGAAGCCGAACCATCCGGGTGGGGAACCGGGTCGGGTACCGGGTCGGGAACCGGATCGACCGGGTCTAGTGTAGGAAGCGGGACCATCCGGGTGGGGAACCGGGTCGGGTACCGGACCGGGAACCGGATCCACCGGACCAACCGGATGGGGAACCGGATCATCCGGATCATCCGCATGGGGTGCCGAACCGACCGTGTCGGGAGTCGGACCAACCGGGTGGGGTACCGGGTCGGGAACCGGATCGACCGGACCATCCGACCGGGGAACCGGATCATCCGGGTCATCCGGGAAGGGAACCGGATCCAGGTTAGGGAACCGGACCATCCGGGTGGGGAACCGGGTCCGGTACTGGGTCGGGAACCGGATCGACCGGGTATAGGGTAGGAAGCCGGACCATCCGGGCGGGGAGCCGGGTCCGGTACCGGGTCGGGTACCGGACCGACCGGGTCTAGGGTAGGAAGCCGGACCATCCGGGTGGGGAACCGGG
>CANXME010000968.1:20000-22500 GCA_948144175.1 Closterium sp. NIES-65 | reverse complement strand
TGCGGCGGCGGCGGAGAGAGATGGCCGGGCTTCTCGTCTCCTCCTCGGAAGAGGCGAGGTGCTCAGAGCACGCTCGAGGGCCTGGAAGGACGACGACCGGCGTTAAGCCGGCCTGCCGGATCTCCTAGCCCGTGGCCTCGTCGGAGAATCCATCGGAACAATGCCGAGCCCCACCTCAGGCCGTGCCCCGCGACCTTGTCGTTCGTTTTGGCGAGCGATCGGCGAGCAAGCGGGCGTGCGGTGGCTCGAAAAAAGTTCGAGCACCGATGGGTTCGTTGTGGTGCTGAAAGGAAGGCGCACCCCGACGGGCACGGAGCACCGCCTCGGTTGATCCCAGACCTTGGCAACCGCTCCTAAGAACGAGTGACGTAACGACCGCCCTCGGGCTTCTCCGCGTGTTGCTCGCAACACCGGAGGGGACCGGGCGACCTCCTCTTGCAGGAGATCAGGTAGCAGTCCCCCTCCCACGCAGCTAGCTCAGTAGGCCCGCCATCCCAAAGGCTAGTCGTGATCGGGAGCGAGGCAAGTCGCGAATACGGTCGGTTGGGGCAGCGGGGTGGCACCCGATGTCCTCTCCATACCGCACCTCGACGAACCTCGACACCAGGGAGCCTGCTTCCCGGCGGCACCGGGCGTCCATGCGGAACAAAAACCAAATCCCTTTTCCCCCGATGGTAACAGGTCGGACTCTTTCCCAAAAGCGGAAGCACCGGGAAGTTCGACGCCTGACCTAGGACGTATCCTCAGAAAGTTGGCTTGCCGGAATCCTCCTCCCTCCTAGCGTCCCCCGCCACCGGTGCTCCGTCTCTCTTGGCACCGGCCGGTGTGACTGCGGGGTCTTGCTCGCCCGGCCTTCCGAAATCCTCTTCGGTCGGCTGGGAAGGAGCGCCCGTGGTAATGGCAAGGGACCGTTTCTCAGCCGGGTCCGGTCGCAGTGCATCAAGGAGCTGCGAACGGGCACGGGATATAGACCTCTCCGCGATCGGGACTGGCCGTCCGGTCGCAAAACCCTCCCCTTGAGCGGGGCCCCCATGAGCCCCGGCACCTAATAAAAACTGGGACCCCACTCCTGACGATGGATATCTTGGAACCTGGCTCGATGAAGAACGCAGCGAAATGCGATACGTAATGCGAATTGCAAAACTCCGTGAATCATCGAAACTTTGAACGCATGTTGCGCCCGAGGCCTCGGCCGAGGGCACGTCTGCTTGAACGCCACACACATCCAGGTGGAGCCACGCATCCGCACCCACACCCTCCGCACGCGGCTACGTGCGGCCGGGTGAACGGGACGGAACTGCCAAAATGCGTCGGCATACGAGGGGCGCTCGGGTTTTGCTCGAGACAATCGCCCGTACCTGGGAAAACGAGATGGCCGTCGCAACCCGTGCACAACGGGGGGCAGTCGGCTGAAATCGCAGGGCCGCCGCAAGCCCGTCTCCTCTCCGTCTCGACCCCAGTGCAGATCCCCGGATGCCAACCGGGAGGACGCGAGCGGGACGAGCGAAACGAGGCGGGTGGCGACCCCGCTGGGCTCGGTGAACCCAGCCGGCCAACGGACCCCGTCCGGACCTCCCAGCAGGTGGGGGGGTATCGGATGCCAAACCGTTCCTCTTTTCCTCTCCCGAGAAGGCCGCGAAACGGAAAAATGGAGCCGAGGGCGTGGCAACCCTCGGTCTCCGCCCTCCAAAGTAGCGTGCACGGACCGGGCGAGGGGCGGACGGGGCCCGTACAAAAATGGTCGGACCGGGGAAGAACCGGGCAAACCCCCAAGCGATGGCTTCAAGTCAGGCGAGACCACCCGCTGAATTTAAGCATATTACTAAGCGGAGGAAAAGAAAACAACCGTGATTCCTTTGGTAGCGGCGAGCGACCAAGGAAAAGCCCAGGCTTGAAATCCGAGGGCCTCCGGCCCTCCGAATTGTAGTCTGAAAAGGAAGCGTTCTCTGTGACGGGCGCCGCCTTAAGTCCACTGGAAAGTGGCGGCAGAGAGGGTGACACCCCCGTCGGGCGACGACCCGTCACTTCACGAGGCGCATCCGAAGAGTCGGGTTGCTTGGGAGTGCAGCCCCAACATGGGTGGTAAGCTCCATCCAAGGCTAAATACGGCCAGGTTTCCGATAGCGAACAAGTACCGCGAGGGAAAGATGAAAAGAACTTTGGAAAGAGAGTAAAAAGTGCTTGAAATCGTCAGGAGGATAAGCGCATGAGCCCAAGCACACCTGCGGGACCCGTTCACGCGGGGCCCGGAGGTACGCAGCGCCGGTCGATGCCGCGGGAAAAGGAGCTCGCTCCCACCGCGGCGGAGACCGAGGATGGCCCTCACGGGTCGGCGCTGGCGAAACGGGCTGATGCGACCCGTCTTGAAACACGGACCAAGGAGGCCAACGCGGCTGCGAGCCAATGGGTTGAAAACCACAATGGCGACAGTGAAAGCGACCCGTGAGAAGGCGGCCTCGTGCTGCCCGCACCACGGACCGCCCCGGGGGCCTCGGCGCCC
>CANXME010000968.1:5000-17500 GCA_948144175.1 Closterium sp. NIES-65 | reverse complement strand
GGGAAATTAATCATTTGCAGACGACTTAAACCGAACGGGGTATTGTACGCGGCAGAGTAGCCTTGCTGCTACGATCCGCTGAGATTCAGCCCTTGTTCTTGACCCACCCCCCCCTCTCTTCCCCCCTCCCACCCTGAACGCCGGGGTGGGGCATGGGGGGGCGTCCGATGCCCGCGGAGAAGGGCATCGGGCGGGCCCTTGTTGTCTTCCCTTTCCCCTTTTAGAGGACAACAGGGGTCCGCATCCCTGCGTTGGCAATGGAAGGAGGGATACGTGAGAGAGAGAGTGAGAGGGGATGGGAAATCGAGGGTAGGCAGAGCCCTCTCGGGGCTGGTTGGTTGGTTTGGCTGGATCGTTGTTGGCCGGCCTGTTAGAAGGGTGAGGGTCGCTCCCTCTCTCTTCAGGTGGGTGGGCCGCAGGGCTCGCACACTGGAAGGGCCAAGGATCGAAGGAGATCCTCCCTTCCGATGGGCGTGCCCCGGGCCCCCCGATGGATGTATATAGAAGGGGACACCTTCTTTATAAATCCATCAAAACGGTCTAGACGGACGACGACTGACTCGACGAAGACGGAACTAAGGACATAAGGACATAAGGCAGGGGAACCCCAGCGTTTTTTCAGCCCAATTCTAGGGATTCTAGGGGTCTCGGAGCCGAAAAGCGAGGCCAAATCGGATCGTCCGGGTCATCCGGGTGGAGAACCGGATCGTCCGGGTCATCCGGGTGGGGAACCGGATCGACCGGACCATCCGGATGGGAAACCGGGTCATCCGGGTCGGGAACCGGACCAACCGGATCATCCGGGTGGGGAACCGGGTCGACCGGACCATCCGCACGCGGAACCGGATCATCCGGGTCATCCGGGTCGGGAACCGGATCGACCGGACCATCCGGATGGGGAACCGGATCATCCGGATCATCCGGGTCGGGAACCGGATCGACAGGACCATCCGGGTGGAGAACCGGACTCAACCGTACCATCCCCGTGGGGGACCGGACCCAACCGGACCATCCGGGTGGGGTGCCGGGTCGGGAACCGGACCGACCGGACCATCCGGGTGGGGAGCCGGATCAACCGGGTCATCCGGGTGGGGAACCGGATCAACCGGGTCATCCGGGTGGGGAACCGGATCGACCGGGTGGGAAACCGGACCAACCGGACCGACCGGACCATCCGGGTGGGGAACCGGACCCGGCCGGACCATCCGGGTGGGGTACCGGGTCAGGAACCGGACTGGGAACCGGATCATCCGGGTCATCCGGATGGGGAACCGGATCATCCGGGTCATCCGGGTGGAGAACCGGATCAACCGGACCATCCGGTTGGGGTACCGGGTGGGGAACCGGACCAACCGGACAGGGAACCGGACGGGAAGCCGGATCATCCGGGTCATCCGTATGGGGAATTGGATCGACCGGGTGATCCGGGTGGGGAACCGGATCAGCCGGGCAAGCCCGATGGGGAACCGGGTGGGGAAACGGACCAGCCGGGTAGGGTACCGGGCGGGGAACCGGACCATCCGGGTCATCCGGGTGGGGATCCGGATCGACCGGGTCATCCGGGTGGGGAACCGGACCAACCGGACCATCCGGGTGGGGAACCGGGTCGGGAACCGGATCAACCCGACCATCCGGTTGGGGAGCCGGACCAATCGGACCGTCCGGGTGGGGAGCCGAATCGACCGGGTGGGAAATCGGACCAACCGGGTGGGGAACCGGACCAACCGGACCATCCGGGTGGGGAACCGGGTCGGGAACCGGATCAACCCGACCATCCGGTTGGGGAACCGGACCAATCGGACCGTCCGGGTGGGGAGCCGAATCGACCGGGTGGGAAATCGGACCAACCGGGTGGGGAACCGGACCAACCGGACCATCCGGGTGGGGAACCGGGTCGGGAACCGGATCAACCCGACCATCCGGTTGGGGAACCGGACCAATCGGACCGTCCGGGTGGGGAGCCGAATCGACCGGGTGGGAAATCGGACCAACCGGGTGGGGAACCGGACCAACCGGACCATCCGGGTGGGGAACCGGGTCGGGAACCGGATCAACCCGACCATCCGGTTGGGGAACCGGACCAATCGGACCGTCCGGGTGGGGAGCCGAATCGACCGGGTGGGAAATCGGACCAACCGGGTGGGGAACCGGACCAACCGGACCATCCGGGTGGGGAACCGGGTCGGGAACCGGATCAACCCGACCATCCGGTTGGGGAACCGGACCAATCGGACCGTCCGGGTGGGGAGCCGAATCGACCGGGTGGGAAATCGGACCAACCGGGTGGGGAACCCGGTGCGGTTCCGGGTCGGGAGCCGGGTCAACCGGACCATCCGGACGGGGAACCGGATGATCCGGGTGGTCCGGGTGGGGAAGCGGACCAACCGGACCAACCGGGTGCGGTACCGGGTGGGAAACCGGACCAAACGGGTAGTGATCCGGACGGGGAACCGGATCACCCGGGTCGGGAACCGGATCGACCGGGTCTGGGGTGGGGAACCGGACCATCCGGGTGGGGAACCGGGTGGGGTACCGGGTCGGGGAACCGGATCAACCGGACCATCCGGACGGGGAACCGGATCATCCGGGTGGTCCGGGTGGGGTGCCAAATCGACCGTGCGGGGAGTCGGACCAGCCGGACCATCCGGGTGGGGTACCGGGTCGGGAACCGGATCAACCGGACCATCCGGATGGGGAACCGGATCATCCGGGGAGGGAACCGGATCGACCGGGTCTAGGGTGGGGAACCGGACCATCCGGGTCGGTCGGGTCGGAACCCGGATCCGGAACCGGGTGTTGAACCGTATCAACCGGATGGGAGCCGGATGGACCCAATCGGACGGACAAGCCGGACCGAAAACGGGTGGGGAACCGGATCGGAACCGGGTGGAGAGCCGAATGGGCCGGTTCGGTCGGATCAACCGGGCCGGAAACGGGTGGGTAACCGGATCAACCGCCCCAGCCGGGTGAGGGATCGGGTCGACCCGGTAGGGAGCCGGATCGACCGGATCGGAACCGGTTGGGAAACCGGATTCACCGGACCGACCGGATCGACCGGATCAACCGGGTGGGGAGCCGGGTCAACCGGACGGGGAACCGGATGGACCGGACCAGCCGGATCATCCGGGTTGGAGCCGGGCGGGGAACAGGATCAACCGGTTGAGCCGGGTCGATGGATCCGGATCCCACCACCCTAGGCGGGATGGATCCGGGTCGCACCCCCCCGGTTGGGATGGATCCCGATCACCCCTCTCGGGATGGGATGGATCCGGATCTCACCACCCTGGACGGGATGGATCCGGATAACCCCGCCGGGGGGTTGGGATGGATCCGGATCACACCACCCTGGATGGGATGGATACGGATCGCACCTCCCCGGTGGGGATTGATCCGGTTCGAAACACCGCGGGTGGGATGGGTCCGGTCCGAACCACCCTGGAAGGGATGGATCCGGACCGGGCCACCGTGGATGGGACGGGTCCGGTTCTTTGACGGCTCCCGGGTGGGTGTGGGTCCTTGGACGGGCCCACACCCTCCCTAGAGCCCTTTATTCTTTGGGTCACACCTTCGTTCTCGACCGGGGTTCTTTGCGGGCTCTAGGGTGGGTGTGGGTCCTTGCACGGACCCCTACCTTCCCTACCGGGTCGGGAACCGGATCGACCGGACCATCCGGACGGGGAACCGGATCATCCGGGTCATCCCGGAAGGGAACCGGATCGACCGGGTCTAGGTTAGGGAACCGGACCATCCGGGTGGGGAACCGGGTCCGGTACCGGGTCGGGAACCGGATCGACCGGGTCTAGGGTAGGAAGCCGGACCATCCGGGTGGGGAACCGGATCGACCGGGTCTAGGGCAGGAAGCCGGACCATCCGGGTGGGGAACCGGGTCCGGTGCCGGATCGACCGGGTCTAGGGTAGGAAGCCGGACCATCCGGGTGGGGAACCGGGTCGGCCAACCGGGTCGGGTACCGGATCGACCGGATCTAGGGTAGGAAGCCGGACCGTCCGGGTGGGGAAGCGGGTCGGGTACCAGGTCTAGGGTAGGAAGCGGGACCATCCGGGTGGGGAACCGGGTCGGGTACCGGGTCGGAAACCGGATCGACCGGACCAACCGGATGGGGAACCGGATCATCCGGATCATCCGCATGGGGTGCCGAACCGACCGTGTCGGGAGTCGGACCAACCGGGTGGGGTACCGGGTCGGGAACCGGATCGACCGGACCATCCGACCGGGGAACCGGATCATCCGGGTCATCCGGGAAGGGAACCAGATCTAGGTTAGGGAACCGGACCATCCGGGTGGGGAACCGGGTCGGGTACCGGGTCGGGAACCGGATCGATCGGGTCTAGGGTAGGAAGCGGGACCATCCGGGTGGGGAGCCGGGTCGGGTACCGGGTCGGGAACCGGATCGACGGGATCTAGGGTAGGAAGCCGAACCATCCGGGTGGGGAACCGGGTCGGGTACCGGACCGGGAACCGGATCCACCGGACCAACCGGATGGGGAACCGGATCATCCGGATCATCCGCATGGGGTGCCGAACCGACCGTGTCGGGAGTCGGACCAACCGGGTGGGGTACCGGGTCGGGAACCGGATCGACCGGACCATCCGACCGGGGAACCGGATCATCCGGGTCATCCGGGAAGGGAACCGGATCTAGGTTAGGGAACCGGACCATCCGGGTGGGGAACCGGGTCCGGTACCGGGTCGGGAACCGGATCGACCGGGTCTAGGGTAGGAAGCCGGACCATCCGGGTGGGGAGCCGGGTCCGGTACCGGGTCGGGTACCGGACCGACCGGGTCTAGGGTAGGAAGCCGGACCATCCGGGTGGGGAACCGGGTCCGGTACCGGGTCGGGTACCGGATCGACCGGATCTCGGGTAGGAAGCCGTACCATCCGGGTGGGGAACCGGGTCGGGTACCGGGTCGGGAACCGGATCGACCGGGTCTAGGGTAGGAAGCGGGACCATCCGGGTGGGGAGCCGGGTCGGGTACCGGGTCGGGAACCGGATCGACGGGATCTAGGGTAGGAAGCCGAACCATCCGGGTGGGGAACCGGGTCGGGTACCGGGTCGGGAACCGGATCGACCGGGTCTAGTGTAGGAAGCGGGACCATCCGGGTGGGGAACCGGGTCGGGTACCGGACCGGGAACCGGATCCACCGGACCAACCGGATGGGGAACCGGATCATTCGGGTCATCCGGGAAGGGAACCGGACCGACCGGGTCTAGGGTAGGAAGCCGGACCATACGGGTGGGGAACCGGGTCGGGTACCGGGTCGGGAACCGGATCGACCGGGTCTAGGGTAGGAAGCGGGACCATCCGGGTGGGGAGCCGGGTCGGGAACCGGATCGACCGGATCTAGGGTAGGAAGCCGAACCATCCGGGTGGGGAACCGGGTCGGGTACCGGGTCGGGAACCGGATCGACCGGGTCTAGTGTAGGAAGCGGGACCATCCGGGTGGGGAACCGGGTCGGGTATCGGGTCGGGTACCGGATCGACCGGATCTATGGTAGGAAGCCGGACCATCCGGGTGGGGAACCGGGTCGGGTACCGGATCGACCGGATCTAGGGTAGGAAGCCGAACCATCCGGGTGGGGAACCGGGTCGGGTACCGGGTCGGGAACCGGATCGACCGGGTCTAGTGTAGGAAGCGGGACCATCCGGGTGGGGAACCGGGTCGGGTACCGGGTCGGGTACCGGATCGACCGGATCTATTGTAGGAAGCCGGACCATCCGGGTGGGGAACCGGGTCGGGTACCGGGTCGGGTACCGGATCGACCGGGTCTAGGGTAGGAAGCTGGACCATCCGGGTGGGGAACCGGGTCGGGTACCGGGTCGGGAACCGGATCGACCGGGTCTAGGGTAGGAAGCGGGACCATCCGGGTGGGGAACCGGGTCGGGTACCGGCGGATCGACCGGACCATCCGGATGGGGAACCGGGGTGCCGAACCGACCGTGTGGGGAGTCGGACCAACCGGGCCAACCGGGTGGGGTACCGGGTCGGGAATCGGATCAACCGGACCATCCGGCCGGGGAACCGGATCATCCGGGTCATCCGGGAAGGGAACCGGACCGACCGGGTCTAGGGTAGGAAGCCGGACCATACGGGTGGGGAACCGGGTCGGGAACCGGATCGACCGGGTCCAAGGTAGGAAGCCGGAACATCCGGGTGTGGAACCGGGTCGGGTGAGGGACCGGTTCGACCCGGTAGGGAGCCGGATCAACCGGGTCGGAACCGGGTAGGGAACCGGATGGGGAACCGGATCTACTGGACCGGCCGGCTCGACCGGGTGGGGATCCGGGTCAACCGGACTTGGAACCGGTTGGACCGGACCGGACGGGGAACCAGATCTACCGGACCGGCCGGATCGACCGGGTGGGGAGCTGGGTCAACTGGACGTGGAACCGGATGGACCGGACCGGCCGGATCATCCGGGCTGGAACCGGGCGGGGAACCGGATCGACCGGGTCGATGGATCCGGATCCCACCACCCTAGGCGTGATGGATCCGGGTCACACCACCCCGGTTGGGATGGATCCGGATCACCCCACTCGGGATGGGCTGGATCCGGATCACCCCACCCGGGATGGGATGGATCCGGATCTCACCACCCTGGACTGGATGGATCCAAATAACCCCACCCGGGATGGGATGGATCCGGATCACACCACCCTAGATGGGATGGATCCGGACCGCACCCCCCGTGGGCTCCGGGGCCTCCTTTTCCCGGTGCCAAGGCCCGGATGACCGGGGGGGAGTGTAAACCAGGGTGGGAGCTTCCTTTCCACGGGTTCATATTCTTCCCAAGGGTCCATTTGACCGGCTGGAATGAGACAAACGCTCCAATGGACCGGCCAAGGTTGAATTCCACCCTTGCATGGGCTCGGGTGGGCTCCGGGACCTCTTTCTCCCGGTGCAAAGGCCCGGATGATCTGGGGGAAGTGTAAACCAGGGTGGGAGCTTCCTTTCTACGGGTTCATATCCATCCCAAGGGTCTCTTCTTGACCGGCTGGAATCAAACAATTGCTCCAATGGACCATCCAAGGTTGAAATCCACCCTTGCACGGGCTCGGATGGGCTCCGGGACCTCCTTTTCCCGGTGCAAAGACCTGGGTGACCGAGGGGACGTGTAAACAAGGGTGGGAGCTTCCTCTCTACGGGCTCATATCCATCCCAAGGGTCCTTTTGACCGGCTGGAATGAGGCAAACGATCCAAAGGACCGGCCAAGGTTGAATTCCACCCTTGCACGGGCTCGGGTGGGCTCTGGGACCTCTTTTTCCCGGTGCAAAGGCCCGGATGATTTGGGGCAAGTGTAATCCAGGGTGGGAGCTTCCTTTCTACGGGTTCATATCCATCCCAAGGGTCTTCTTGACCGGCTGGACCGAAACAGTCGCTCCAATGGACCGCCCAAGGTTGAAATCCACCCTTGCACGGGCTCGGATGGGCTCCGGGACCTCTTTTTCCCGGTGCAAAGACCTGGGTGACCGGAGGGAAGTGTAAACCAGGGCGGGAGCTTCCTCTCTACGGGCTCATACACATCCCAAGCGTCCTTTTGACCGGCTGGAATGAGGCAAACGATCCAAAGGACCGGCCAAGGTTGAATTCCACCCTTGCACGGGCTCGGATGGGCTCCGGGGCCTCCTCTTCCCGGTGAAATGGCCCGGATGACCGGGGGGAAGTGTAAAACAGGGCGGGAGCTACCTTTCCACGGGTTCATATCCGTCCCAAGGGTCCATTTGACCGGCTGGAATGAGACAAACGATCCAAAGGACCGGCCAAGGTTGAATTCCACCCTTGCACGGGCTCGGACGGGCTCCGGGGCCTCCTCTTCCCGGCGAAAAGGCCCGGATGACCGGAGGGAAGTGTAAACCAGGGCGGGAGCTACCTTTCTACGGGCTCATATCCGTCCCAAGGGTCCATTTGACCGGCTGGAATGAGGCAAACGATCCAAAGGACCGGCCAAGGTTGAATTCCACCCTTGCACGGGCTCGGACGGGCTCCGGGACCTCTTTTTACCGGTGCAAAGGCCTGGATGACCGAGGGGGAGTGTAAAACAGGGTGGGAGCTACCTTCCTACGGGTTCATATCCATCCCAAGGGTCCTTTTGACCGGCTGGAATGAGACAAACGCTCCATTGTACCGGGGGATTTAGGGGCCAAGGCTCAAAATCACCCTTGCACAGGCTCATATCCATCCCAAGATGGCCCCAAATGATGGTAACCCAACGTGATCCGAGTGATTGGCCCTGGAATAGGGTAGGGAACCGGGTATGTTGCCCCTCCCCAGTGCCATGGTGGTGGATTTCGGTTTGCCCCAAATGATGGTAACCCAACGTTATCCGAGTGATTGGCCCTGGAATAGGGTAGGGAGTTGCTGTCTTCTCCCCCTTGGGCCCTGGTGGGGCATTTTCAAACGCCCCAAGTGATGGTAACCCAACGTTATCCAAGTGATTGGCCCTGGAAAAGGGTAGGGAGTTGTTATCTTCTCTCACTTGGGCCCTGGTGGGGCATTTCCGAACGCCCCAAATGATGGTAACCCAACGTTATCCAAGTGATTGGCCCTGGAATAGGGTGGGGAGTTGTTATCTTCTCTCCCTTGAACCCTGGTGGGGCATTTTTAAGCGCCCAAAATGATGGTAACACAACGTTATCCAAGTGATTGGCCCTGGAATAGGGTAGGGAGTTGTTATCTTCTCTCACTTGGGCCCTGGTGGGGCATTTCCAAACGCCCCAAATGATGGTAACCCAACGTTATCCAAGTGATTGGCCCTGGAATAGGGTGGGGAGTTGTTATCTTCTCTCCCTTGGGCCCTGGTGGGGCATTTTTAAGCGCCCAAAATGATGGTAACCCAACGTTATCCAAGTGATTGGCCCTGGAATAGGGTAGGGAGTTGTTATCTTCTCTCACTTGGGCCCTGGTGGGGCATTTTCAAACGCCCCAAATGATGGTAACCCAACGTTATCCAAGTGATTGGCCCTGGAATAGGGTGGGGAGTTGTTATCTTCTCTCCCTTGGGCCCTGGTGGGGCATTTTTAAGCGCCCAAAATGATGGTAACCCAACGTTATCCAAGTGATTGGCCCTGGAATAGGGTGGGGAGTTGTTATCTTCTCTCCCTTGGGCCCTGGTGGGGCATTTTTAAGCGCCCAAAATGATGGTAACCCAACGTTATCCAAGTGATTGGCCCTGGAATAGGGTAGGGAGTTGTTATCTTCTCTCACTTGGGCCCTGGTGGGGCATTTCCAAACGCCCCAAATGATGGTAACCCAACGTTATCCAAGTGATTGGCCCTGGAATAGGGTGGGGAGTTGTTATCTTCTCTCCCTTGGGCCCTGGTGGGGCATTTTCAAACGCCCCAAATGATGGTAACCCAACGTTATCCAAGTGATTGGCCCTGGAATAGGGTGGGGAGTTGTTATCTTCTCTCCCTTGGGCCCTGGTGGGGCATTTTCAAACGCCCCAAATGATGGTAACCCAACGTTATCCGAGTGATTGGCCCTGGAATAGGTTAGGGAGTTGTATCTTCTCTCCCTTGGGCCCTGGTGGGGCATTTCCGAACGCCCCGAATGATGGTAACCCAACGTTATCCGAGTGATTGGCCCTGGAATAAAGTAGGAAGTTTGTATTTTCTCTCCCTTGGGCCCTGGTGATGCACTTTTGAACGCCCCAAATGATGGTAACCCAACGTTATCCGAGTGATTGGCCCTGGAATGAGGAAGGGGTACCTTGTCCCTCCCTAGGACCCGGGCTCTGGTGGGTCCATCCGGTCCGCAACTGGGATGGTCCGGACCCCCACCCGGCCTGGGTGGATCTGGCTCCCACTCAGGATGGTCCGGACCCCCGCCCGGCCTGGGTGGATCCGGTTCCCACCCTGGATGGTCCGGACCCCAACCCGGTCCGGGTGGATCCAGTTCCCACCCGGGATGGTCCGGACCCCCACCTGGCCTGGGTGGATCCGGTTCCCACCCGGGTTTAGGGTCCGGACCCCCATCCGGATCCCACCCGGGATGGTCCGGACCCCCACTCGGCCTGGGTGGATTCCCCTCGGTGGGGAATTCCCAAACGCCTAGAATGATGGTAACCCAACGTGATCCGAGTGATTGGCCTAGGAATAAAGTAGTGTCAGCTCTTCTTTGTCCCTCTTTAGGACCTAGGCTCTGGTGGGCTCGGTTCCCACCCGGGATGGGTCCATCCGGTCCCCACCCGGGCTGGTCCGGACCCCCGCCCGGCCTGGGTCCATCCGGTTCCCACCCGCTCAGGATGGATTCGGTTCCCAACCGGGGTGGTCCGGACCCCCACCCGGCCTGGGTGGATCCGGTTCCCGCCCGGGATGATCCGGACCCCCACCACCCGGCCTGGGTGGATCCGGTTCCCACGCGGGATGGTCCGGACCCCCACCCGACCCGGGTGGATCCGGTTCCACCAAGGTTGGGGTCCGGACCACCATCCGGGCCGGGTGGATTCCCCTCGGTGGGGGTTTTTCAATTCCCCCAAATGATGGTAACCCAACGTTATCCGAGTGATTGGCCTAGGAATAATCCATGAGTACTTTTCCCAGCAGTTTTTGTGTCCCTAATGCCCCGGTAAGATTAGATTTGAGCCCCGTATCAAGGTAACCCAACGTGATCCTAGTGATTGGTCTTGGAGGATTATAGGGTTGTTTATATAATCTTGCCTTATTGTTTGTCATAATCAAATATATTCGGTAAGCCACGGTGATCGAAGTAATTTTTGTTGTAATATTATGTGGAAGAGGAGGTAAAGGACCCTCTCCACAAAAGCTCGGCGGATTACCCAGGGAGGCACCTTTACTTCCAGGGCCCGCCATGTCCCTACAAATTTCTTGGCACCGGGAATGATGGACCGTTTTCTATCCCGATCCGCTCAAGGTTAGGTGGCCCCCCCTCTTTGCGCTATGCGAGGCGGCGTCGTTGACCCTTGGGTTGGGGAGGGTAGGACTCGGACTATTTGGAACCGGAGAAAAAGATGAGGGCCCGGTCAGATCACTTCCCATTTGGGGTTTGATCCGGTCGGGTGTTTGACCACTACCTGATATGGCAAGGACAAAAAGCTCAATTGTTGCAGGGTGTCCAGTTGGATAATGCCTGGGTAGCGGTCAAGATGGCCGATTCTTTTTAAAGGGGAACGCAAGCTCACTTGACACTAACAAAGGGAGGAGATCTATGTTGACTGCGGACGATTTCGGTCGGACGTGGGACGATGCTAGGTCTCCAAACGGCGGATGTGGACAGTGGGTGCTAAGCCGGACGCGGGCAGAGAGGCTCACCAAACTGCGCGACTACGTACATGCAATCTCACTTGACACTAACAAAGGGAGGAGATCCATGTTGACTGCGGACGATTTCGGTCGGACGTGGGATGATGCTAGGTCTCCAAACGGCGGATGTGGATAGTGGGTGCTAGGCCGGACGCGGGCAGAGAGGTTAGCTAAACTGTGCGATTACGTGCACGCGTTTTTTTTGGGAAAGGTGTTGGAGTTCACTTGAGGCCGAGATCGAACGAATAGGTGGTCATCCATCCCATTGCGGAATGCATGATCACCTAGTGAAGCCGGTCAGAGCCTAAGACGGTGCGCTCTCCCATCTTTCTAACGAGGAGGTCTGCTTGCTCAAGATCAGACGAATGGGGTGCTCATTTATTCCGCTTGCGGGATGCATGATCACCACGCTAGTCCGTTCGAGGGCCAGCAGCCTTTCTCAAAGGGTAACGCAATCTCGCTTGACACTGACAAAGGGAGGAGATCCATGTTGACTGCAGACGATTTCGGTCGGACGCGGAACGATGCTAGGTCTCCAAACGGCGGATGTGGATAGCGGGCGCTAGGCCGGACGCGGGCAGAGAGGCTTGCCAAACTGCCCGACTATGGACATGCAATCTCGCTTGACACTAACAAAGGGAGGGGATCCATGCTGACTGCGGACGATTTCGGTCGGACGTGGGACGATGCTAGGTCTCCAAACAGCGGATGTGGATAGTGGATGCTAGGCCGGACGCGGGCAGAGAGGCTTGCCAAACTGCGCGATTATGGACATGCAACGCGTTTCTCTTACAAGGTTGAGGATGCCCGTCTCCTTAGCCACTCGGATATGCGAAAGGCAATGCTTGCTCAAACTGGAAGCCAGTGTGTGGCATGTTCAAGTCCCGTGCCCATAGTCTAATACACGAGCTCCACAAACCTTCAAAGGGGAAGGCGCTAAGATTGAAAGGGGGACAGTTTCTGTCCTCTGGTCATGCCCCTGAGAATCAAAGATGGAGCACAGTAGGGTACCCCGGGCCTAGCTGGCTGATACTGGGACACTGGCAGAACGGAGTAAAGCAAGCGTTGACGAGTACCATATCTGAGCCCGATACGTTAGAAGGGCAGACCAAACTGAGCGAAACGGAAATTGGGGCCTGTATCCCGGCCATCCAGCCTTGTTGCGGAGGTGGTTGATAGGAAGAAGGTAACCAGCCGGAGTAGCAAAGGGAAGTGTGT
>CANXME010000967.1:0-60943 GCA_948144175.1 Closterium sp. NIES-65 | reverse complement strand
ACAAGCATGCGTCGGAGACACAAGCATGCGTCCGGACACAAGCATGCGACCGGACACAAGCAATGCGTCCGGACACAAGCATGCGACCGGACCACAAGCATGCGTCCGGACAAACAAAGCACCAAATGCGTCGGACACAAGCATGCGTCCGGACACAAGCATGCGCCGGACACAAGCATGCGTCCGGACACAAGCATGCGTCGGACACAAGCATGCGTCCGGGACACAAGCATGCGTCGGACACAAGCATGGAGGCGTCCGGGACACGAGCATGCGAACTGGACTCAAGCATGCGTCTGGAACAAGCATGCGTCCGGACACAAGCATGCGTCCGGACACAAGCATGCGACCGGACTCAAGCATGCGTCCGGACGCAAGCATGGGTCCGGACACAAGCATGCGACCGGACTCAAGCATGCGTCCGGACACAAGCATGCGTCCGGACACAAGCATGCGTCCGGACTCAAGCATGCGACCGGACTCAAGCATGCGTCCGGACACAAGCATGCGTCCGGACACAAGCATGCGTCCGGACACAAGCATGCGTCCGGACACAAGCATGCGACCGGACTCAAGCATGCGTCCGGACACAAGCATGCGACCGGACACAAGCATGCGTCCGGACACAAGCATGCGACCGGCACAAGCATGCGTCGGACACAAGCATGCGTCCGGACACAAGCATGCGACCGGACACAAGCATGCGTCCGGACCCAAGCATGCGTCCGGACACAAGCATGCGTCCGGACAAAAGCATGCGTCCGGACACAAGCATGCGTCCGGACACAAGCATGCGTCCGGACACAAGCATGCGTCCGGACACAAGCATGCGTCCGGACACAAGCATGCGTCCGGACACAAGCATGCGACGGACACAAGCATGCGACCGGACACAAGCATGCGTCCGGACCCAAGCATGCGTCCGGACACAAGCATGCGACCGTACACAAGCATGCGTCCGGACCCAAGCATGCGTCCGGACACAAGCATGCGTCCGGACACAAGCATGGGTCCGGACACAAGCATGCGACCGGACACAAGCATGCGTTTCCGGACACAAGCATGCGTCGGACACAAGCATGCGTCCGAACACAAGCATGCGACCGGACTCAAGCATGCGTCCGGACACAAGCATGCGTCCGGACACAAGCATGCGTTCGGACACAAGCATGCGACCGGACTCAAGCATGCGTCCGGACACAAGCATGCGACCGAACACAAGCATGCGTCCAGACACAAGCATGCGTCCGGACACAAGCATGCGTCCGGACACAAGCATGCGTCCGGACACAAGCATGCGTCCGGACACAAGCATGCGTCCGGACACAAGCATGCGACCGGACTCAAGCATGCGTCCGAACACAAGCATGCGTCCGGACACAAGCATGCGTCCAAAAACAAACATGCGTCCGGACACAAGCATGCGTCCGGACACAAGCATGCGTCCGGACACAAGCATGCGTCCGGACACAAGCATGCGTCCGGACACAAGCATGCGTCCGGACACAAGCATGCGTCCGGACACAAGCATGCGTCCGGACACGAGCATGCGACCGGACACAAGCATGCGTCCGGACACAAGCATGCGTCCGGACACAAGCATGCGACCGGACTCAAGCATGCGTCCGGACACAAGCATGCGTCCGGACACAAGCATGCGTCCGGACACAAGCATGCGTCCGGACACAAGCATGCGTCCGACACAAGCATGCGTCCGGACACAAGCATGCGACCGGACACAAGCATGCGTCCGGACACAAGCATGCGACGGACACAAGCATGCGTCCGGACACAAGCATGCGTCCGGACACAAGCATGCGTCCGGACACAAGCATGCGACCGGACACAAGCATGCGACCCGGACACAAGCATGCGTCCGAACACAAGCATGCGTCCGGACACAAGCATGCGACCGGACACAAGCATGCGTCCGGAACCAAGCATGCGTCCGGACACAAGCATGCGACCGGACACAAGCATGCGTCCGGACACAAGCATGCGTCCGGACACAAGCATGCGTCCGAACACAAGCATGCGACCGGACTCAAGCATGCGTCCGGACACAAGCATGCGTCCGGACACAAGCATGCGTCCGGACACAAGCATGCGACCGGACTCAAGCATGCGTCCGGACACAAGCATGCGTCCGGACACAAGCATGCGTCCGGACACAAGCATGCGACGGACACAAGCATGCGTCCGGACACAAGCATGCGTCCGAACACAAGCATGCGTCCGGACACAAGCATGCGTCCGGACACAAGCATGCGTCCGGAAACAAGCATGCGACCGGACACAAGCATGCGTCCGGACACAAGCATGCGACCGAACACAAGCATGCGTCCGGACACAAGCATGCGACCGGACACAAGCATGCGTACGGACACAAGCATGCGTCCGGACACAAGCATGCGTCCGGACACAGGCATGCGTCCGGACACAAGCATGCGTCCGGACACAAGCATGCGACCGGACTCAAGCATGCGTCCGAACACAAGCATGCGTCCGGACACAAGCATGCGTCCGGACACAAGCATGCGTCCGGACACAAGCATGCGTCCGGACACAAGCATGCGTCCGGACACAAGCTCAAGCATGCGTCGGACACAAGCATGCGTCCGGACACAAGCATGCGACCGGACACCAAGCATGCGTCCGGACACAAGCATGCGTCCGGACACAAGCATGCGTCCGGACACAAGCATGCGTCCGGACACAAGCATGCCACCGGACACAAGCATGCGTCCGGACACAAGCATGCGACCGGGACAAGCATGCGTCCGGACACAAGCATGCGTCCGGACACAAGCATGCGTCGGACACAAGCATGCGTCCGGACACAAGCATGCGTCCGGACACAAGCATGCGTCGGACACAAGCATGCGTCCAACACAAGCATGCGACCAGACACAAGCATGCGTCCGGACACAAGCATGCGTCCGGGACACAAGCATGCGTCCGGACACAAGCATGCGTCCGGACACAAGCATGCGTCCGGACACAAGCATGCGTCCGGACACAAGCATGCGTCCGGACACAAGCATGCGTCCGGACACAAGCATGCGACCGGACACAAGCATGCGTCCGGACACAAGCATGCGACGGACACAAGCATGCGTCCGGACACAAGCATGCGCTCCGGACACAAGCATGCGTCCGGACACAAGCATGCGACCGGACACAAGCATGCGTCGGACACAAGCATGCGTCCGGACACAAGCATGCGTCCGGACACAAGCATGCGTCCGGACACAAGCATGCGTCCGGACACAAGCATGCGTCCGGACACAAGCATGCGTCCGGACACAAGCATGCGTCCGGACACAAGCATGCGTCCGGACACAAGCATGCGTCCGGACACAAGCATGCGACCTGACACAAGCATGCGTCTGGACACAAGCATGCGTCCGGACACAAGCATGCGTCCGGACACAAGCATGCAACCGGACTCAAGCATGCGTCCGGACACAAGCATGGGTCCGGACACAAGCATGCGACCGGACTCAAGCATGCGTCCGGACACAAGCATGCGTCCGGACACAAGCATGCGTCCGGACACAAGCATGCGACCGGACTCAAGCATGCGTCCGGACACAAGCATGCGTCGGGACACAAGCATGCGTCCGGACACAAGCATGCGTCCGGACACAAGCATGCGACCGGACACAAGCATGCCTCGGACACAAGCATGCGACCGGACACAAGCATGCGTCCGGACACAAGCATGCGCCGCGGACACAAGCATGCGTCCGGACACAAGCATGCGTCCGGACACAAGCAACATGCGACCGGACACAAGCATGCGACCGGACACAAGCATGCGTCCGGACACAAGCATGCGTCCGGACACAAGCATGCGTCGGACACAAGCATGCGTCCGGACACAAGCATGCGTCCGGACACAAGCATGCGTCCGGACACAAGCATGCGTCCGGACACAAGCATGCGTCCCGAACACAAGCATGCGTCCGGACACAAGCATGCGTCCGGACACAAGCATGCGACCGGACACAAGCATGCGTCCGGACCCAAGCATGCGTCCGGACACAAGCATGCGACCGTACAAAAGCATGCGTCCGGACCCAAGCATGCGTCCGGACACAAGCATGCGTCCGGACACAAGCATGGGTCCGGACACAAGCATGCGACCGGACACAAGCATGCTTCCGGACACAAGCATGCGTCCGAACACAAGCATGCGTCCGGACACAAGCATGCGACCGGACTCAAGCATGCGTCCGGACACAAGCATGCGTCCGGACACAAGCATGCGTCCGGACACAAGCATGCGACCGGACTCAAGCATGCGTCCGGACACAAGCATGCGACCGAACACAAGCATGCGTCCGGACACAAGCATGCGACCGGACACAAGCATGCGTCCGGACACAAGCATGCGTCCGGACACAAGCATGCGTCCGGACACAAGCATGCGTCCGGACACAAGCATGCGACCGGACACAAGCATGCGTCCGGACACAAGCATGCGTCCGGACACAAGCATGCGTCCAAAACACAAGCATGCGTCCGGACACAAGCATGCGTCCGGACACAAGCATGCGTCCGGACACAAGCATGCGTCCGGACAGAAGCATGCGTCCGGACACAAGCATGCGTCCGGACACAAGCATGCGTCCGGACACAAGCATGCGTCCGGACACAAGCATGCGACCTGACTCAAGCATGCGTCTGGACACAAGCATGCGTCCGGACACAAGCATGCGTCCGGACACAAGCATGCGACCGGACTCAAGCATGCGTCCGGACACAAGCATGCGTCCGGACACAAGCATGCGACCGGACTCAAGCATGCGTCCGGACACAAGCATGCGTCCGGACACAAGCATGCGTCCGGACACAAGCATGCGACCGGACACAAGCATGCGTCCGGACACAAGCATGCGTCGGGACACAAGCATGCGTCCGGACACAAGCATGCGTCCGGACACAAGCATGCGACCGGACTCAAGCATGCGTCCGGACACAAGCATGCGACCGGACACAAGCATGCGTCCGGACACAAGCATGCGACCGGGCACAAGCATGCGTCCGGACACAAGCATGCGTCCGGACACAAGCATGCGTCCGGACACAAGCATGCGTCCGGACCCAAGCATGCGTCCGGACACAAGCATGCGTCCGGACACAAGCATGCGTCCGGACACAAGCATGCGTCCGGACACAAGCATGCGTCCGGACACAAGCATGCGTCCGGACACAAGCATGCGTCCGAACACAAGCATGCGTCCGGACACAAGCATGCGACCGGACACAAGCATGCGACCAGACACAAGCATGCGTCCGGACCCAAGCATGCGTCCGGACACAAGCATGCGACCGGACACAAGCATGCGTCCGGACACAAGCATGCGTCCGGACACAAGCATGCGTCCGGACACAAGCATGGGTCCGGACACAAGCATGCGACCGGACACAAGCATGCTTCCGGACACAAGCATGCGTCCGGACACAAGCATGCGTCCGAACACAAGCATGCGACCGGACTCAAGCATGCGTCCGGACACAAGCATGCGTCCGGACACAAGCATGCGTCCGGACACAAGCATGCGACCGGACACAAGCATGCGTCCGGACACAAGCATGCGACCGAACACAAGCATGCGTCCGGACACAAGCATGCGACCGGACACAAGCATGCGTCCGGACACAAGCATGCGTCCGGACACAAGCATGCGTCCGGACACAAGCATGCGTCCGGACACAAGCATGCGACCGGACACAAGCATGCGTCCGAACACAAGCATGCGTCCGGACACAAGCATGCGTCCAAAAACAAACATGCGTCCGGACACAAGCATGCGTCCGGACACAAGCATGCGTCCGGACACAAGCATGTGTCCGGACACAAGCATGCGCCGGACACAAGCATGCGTCCGGACACAAGCATGCGACCGGGCACAAGCATGCGTCCGGACACAAGCATGCGTCCGGACACAAGCATGCGTCCGGACACAAGCATGCGACCGGACTCAAGCATGCGTCCGGACACAAGCATGCGTCCGGACACAAGCATGCGTCCGGACACAAGCATGCGTCCGGACACAAGCATGCGTCCGGACACAAGCATGCGTCCGGACACAAGCATGCGTCCGGACACGAGCATGCGACCGGACTCAAGCATGCGTCCGGACACAAGCATGCGTCGGGACACAAGCATGCGTCCGGACACAAGCATGCGTCCGGACACAAACATGCGACCGGACACAAGCATGCGTCCGGACACAAGCATGCGTCCGGACACAAGCATGCGACCGGACACAAGCATGCGTCTGGACACAAGCATGCGTCCGGACACAAGCATGCGTCCGAACACAAGCATGCGACCGGACTCAAGCATGCGTCCGGACACAAGCATGCGTCCGGACACAAGCATGCGTCCAGACACAAGCATGCGTCCGGACACAAGCATGCGTCCGGACAAGCATGCGTCCGGACATAAGCATGCGTCCGAACACAAGCATGCGTCCGGACACAAGCATGCGACCCGACACAAGCATGCGTCCTGACACAAGCATGCGACCGGCACAAGCATGCGTCCGGACACAAGCATGCGACCGGACTCAAGCATGCGTCCGGACACAAGCATGCGTCCGGACACAAGCATGCGACCGGACACAAGCATGCGTCCGGACACAAGCATGCGTCCGAACACAAGCATGCGTCCGACACAAGCATGCGTCCGGACACAAGCATGCGTCCGGACACAAGCATGCGTCCGGACACAAGCATGCGTCCGGACGCAAGCATGCGTCCGGACACAAGCATGCGACCGGACACAAGCATGCGTCCGGACACAAGCATGCGTCCGGACACAAGCATGCGTCCGGACACAAGCATGCGTCCGGACACAAGCATGCGTCCGGACACAAGCATGCGACGGACACAAGCATGCGTCCGGACACAAGCATGCGTCCGGACACAAGCATGCGTCCGGACACAAGCATGCGTCCGGACACAAGCATGCGTCCGGACACAAGCATGCGTCCGGACACAAGCATGCGACCGGACACAAGCATGCGTCCGGACACAAGCATGCGTCCGGACACAAGCATGCGTCCGGACACAAGCATGCGACCGGACTCAAGCATGCGTCCGGACACAAGCATGCGTCCGGACACAAGCATGCGTCCAGACACAAGCATGCGACCGGGCACAAGCATGCGTCCGGACACAAGCATGCGTCCGGACACAAGCATGCGACCGGACACAAGCATGCGTCCGGACACAAGCATGCGTCCGGACACAAGCATGCGACCGGACACAAGCATGCGTCCGGACACAAGCATGCGTCCGGACACAAGCATGCGGTCGGACACAAGCATGCGACCGGACACAAGCATGCGTCCGGACACAAGCATGCGTCCGGACACAAGCATGCGTCCGGACACAAGCATGCGTCTGGACACAAGCATGCGACCGGACACAAGCATGCGTCCGGACACAAGCATGCGTCCGGACACAAGCATGCGTCCGGACACAAGCATGCGACCGGACACAAGCATGCGTCCGGACACAAGCATGCGACCGGGCACAAGCATGCGTCCGGACACAAGCATGCGTCCGGACACAAGCATGCGACCGGACACAAGCATGCGTCCGGACACAAGCATGCGTCCGGACACAAGCATGCGACCGGACTCAAGCATGCGTCGGACACAAGCATGCGACCGGGCACAAGCATGCGTCGAACACAAGCATGCGTCCGGACACAAGCATGCGTCCGGACACAAGCATGCGTCCGAACACAAGCATGCGTCCGGACACAAGCATGCGTCCGGACACAAGCATGCGACCGGACTCAAGCATGCGTCCGGACACAAGCATGCGACCGGACACAAGCATGCGTCCGGACACAAGCATGCGTCCGGACACAAGCATGCGTCCGGACACAAGCATGCGTCCGGACACAAGCATGCGACCAGACACAAGCATGCGTCCGGACACAAGCATGCGTCCGGACACAAGCATGCGACCGGACACAAGCATGCGTCCGGACACAAGCATGCGTCCGGACACAAGCATGCGTCCGGACACAAGCATGCGACCGGACACAAGCATGCGTCCGGACACAAGCATGCGTCCGGACACAAGCATGCGTCCGGACACAAGCATGCGTCCGGACACAAGCATGCAACCGGACACAAGCATGCGTCCGGACACAAGCATGCGTCCGGACACAAGCATGCGTCCGGACACAAGCATGCGACCGGACACAAGCATGCGTCCGGACACAAGCATGCGTCCGGACACAAGCATGCGTCCGGACACAAGCATGCGTCCGGACACAAGCATGCGACCGGACACAAGCATGCGTCCGGACACAAGCATGCGTCCGGACACAAGCATGCGACCGGACACAAGCATGCGTCCGGACACAAGCATGCGACCGGACACAAGCATGCGACCGGACACAAGCATGCGACCGGACACAAGCATGCGACCGGACACAAGCATGCGTCCGGACACAAGCATGCGACCGGACAAGCATGCGACGGACACAAGCATGCGACCGGACACAAGCATGCGACCGGGCACAAGCATGCGTCCGGACACAAGCATGCGTCCGGACACAAGCATGCGTCCGGACACAAGCATGCGACCGGACACAAGCATGCGGTCGGACACAAGCATGCGACCGGACACAAGCATGCGTCCGGACACAAGCATGCGTCCGGACACAAGCATGCGTCCGGACACAAGCATGCGTCCGGACACAAGCATGCGTCCGGACACAAGCATGCGACCGGACACAAGCATGCGTCCGGACACAAGCATGCGTCCAGACTCAAGCATGCGTCCGGACACAAGCATGCGTCCGGACACAAGCATGCGACCGGACACAAGCATGCGTCCGGACACAAGCATGCGTCCGGACACAAGCATGCGTCCGGACACAAGCATGCGACCGGACACAAGCATGCGTCTGGACACAAGCATGCGTCCGGACACAAGCATGCGTCCAGACACAAGCATGCGTCCGGACACAAGCATGCGACCGGACTCAAGCATGCGTCCGGACATAAGCATGCGACCGGACACAAGCATGCGTCCGGACACAAGCATGCGACCCGACACAAGCATGCGTCCTGACACAAGCATGCGACCGGACACAAGCATGCGTCCGGACACAAGCATGCGACCGGACACAAGCATGCGTCCGGACACAAGCATGCGTCCGGACACAAGCATGCGACCGGACACAAGCATGCGTCCGGACACAAGCATGCGTCCGGACACAAGCATGCGTCCGGACACAAGCATGCGACCGGACACAAGCATGCGTCCGGACACAAGCATGCGTCCGGACACAAGCATGCGTCCGGACACAAGCATGCGTCCGGACACAAGCATGCGACCGGACACAAGCATGCGTCCGGACACAAGCATGCGTCCGGACACAAGCATGCGACTCGGACACAAGCATGCGTCCGGACACAAGCATGCGACCGGGCACAAGCATGCGTCCGGACACAAGCATGCGTCCGGACACAAGCATGCGTCCGGACACAAGCATGCGTCCGGACACAAGCATGCGTCCGGACTCAAGCATGGCGTCCGGACACAAGCATGCGACCGGACACAATGCATGCGTCCGGACACAAGCATGCGTCCGGACACAAGCAATGCGTCCGGACACAAGCATGCGACCGGACTCAAGCATGCGTCGGACACAAGCATGCGTCCGGACACCAGCATGCGTCCAGATACAAGCATGCGACCGGGCACAAGCATGCGTCTGGACTCAAGCATGCGTCCGGACACAAGCATGCGACCGGACTCAAGCATGCGTTCAGACACAAGCATGCGACCGGGCCACAAGCATGCGTCCGAACACAAGCATGCGTCCGGACACAAGCATAGCGTTCCGGACACAGCATGCGTCCGGACACAAGCATGCGTCCGGACAACAAGCATGCGTCCGGACACAAGCATGCAACCGGACACAAGCATGCAACAGGACACAAGCATGCGTCCGGACACAAGCATGCGTACAGACACAAGCATGCGTTCCGGACACAGCATGCGTCCGGACACAAGCATGCGTCCGACACAGCATGCGGACCGGCACAAGCATGCGTCCGGACACAGCATGCGTCCCGGACACAAGAATGCGTCCGGACACAAGAGCATGCGACCGGGCACAAGCATGCGTCCGGACACAAGCATGCGTCCGGGACACAAGCATGCGTCCGGACACAAGCATGCGTCCGAACACAAGCATGCGTCCGGACACAAGCATGCGACCGGGCACAAGCATGCGTCCGGACACAAGCATGCGTCCGGACACAAGCCTGCGACCGGGCACAAGCATGCGTCCCGGACAAAAGCAATGCGTCTCGGACACAAGCATGCGTCCGGACAACAAGTACATGCGTCCGGACACAAGCATGCCGTCCGGACACAAGCATGCGACCGGACACAAGCATGCCTCCGAACACAAGCATGCGACCGGACTCAAGCATGCGTCCTGACACAAGCATGCGACCGGACACAAGCATGCGACCGGACACAAGCATGCGTCCGGACACAAGCATGCGTCCGGACACAAGCATGCGACCGGACTCAAGCATGCGTCCGGACACAAGCATGCGTCCGGACACAAGCATGCGACCGGACTCAAGCATGCGTCCGGACACAAGCATGCGTCCGGACACAAGCATGCGTCGGACACAAGCATGCGTCCGGACACAAGCATGCGACCGGACTCAAGCATGCGTCCTGACACAAGCATGCGACCGGACACAAGCATGCGTCTGGACACAAGCATGCGACCGGACACAAGCATGCGTCCGGACTCAAGCATGCGACCGGACACAAGCATGCGTCCGGACACAAGCATGCGTCCGGACACAAGCATGCGTCAGGACACAAGCATGCGTCCGGACACAAGCATGCGTCGGACACAAGCATGCGTCCGGCACAAGCATGCGTCCGGACACAAGCATGCGTCCGTACACAAGCATGCGTCCGGACACAAGCATGCAACCGGACACAAGCATGTGACCCGGCACAAGCATGCGTCCGGACACAAGCATGCGTCCGGAGACCAAGCATGCGTCCGACACAAGCATGCGTCCGGGACACAAGCATTGCGACCGGACACAAGCATGCGACCGGACTCAAGCATGCGGTCGGACTCAAGCATGCGGTCGGACACAAGCATGCGACCGGACACAAGCATGCGGTCCAAACACAAGCATGCGTCCGGACACAAGCATGCGTCCGGACTCAAGCATGCGGCCGGACACAAGCATGCGTCCGGACACAAGCATGCGTCCGGACACAAGCATGCGTCCGAACACAAGCATGCGTCGGACACAAGCATGCGTCTGGACACAAGCATGCGACCGGACTCAAGCATGCGGTCCGGACACAAGCATGCGTCCGGAACACAAGCATGCGACACGGACACAAGCATGCGTCCGGACACAAGCATGCGTCCGGACACAAGCATGCGACCGGACACAAGCATGCGTCCGGACACAAGCATGCGTCCGGACACAAGCATGCGTCCGGACACAAGCATGCGTCCGGACACAAGCATGCGTCCGGACACAAGCATGCGTCCGGACACAAGCATGCGTCCGGACACAAGCATGCGTCCGGACACAAGCATGCGTCCGAACACAAGCATGCGTCGGACACAAGCATGCGTCCGACACAAGCATGCGACCGGACTCAAGCATGCGTCCGGACACAAGCATGCGTCCGGACACAAGCATGCGTGCGGACACAAGCATGCGTCCGGACACAAGCATGCGTCCGGACGCAAGCATGCGTCCGGACACAAGCATGCGTCTGGACACAAGCATGCGTCCGGACACAAGCATGCGTCCGGACACAAGCATGCGTCCGGACACAAGCATGCGACCGGACTCAAGCATGCGACCGGACTCAAGCATGCGACCGGACTCAAGCATGCGACCGGACTCAAGCATGCGGTCGGACTCAAGCATGCGGTCGGACACAAGCATGCGACCGGACACAAGCATGCGTCCAAACACAAGCATGCGTCCGGACACAAGCATGCGTCCGGACTCAAGCATGCGGCCGGACACAAGCATGCGTCCGGACACAAGCATGCGTCCGGACACAAGCATGCGTCCGAACACAAGCATGCGTCGGACACAAGCATGCGTCTGGACACAAGCATGCGACCGGACTCAAGCATGCGTCCGGACACAAGCATGCGTCCGGACACAAGCATGCGTACAGACACAAGCATGCGTCCGGACACAAGCATGCGTCCGGACACAAGCATGCGACCGGACACAAGCATGCGTCCGGACACAAGCATGCGACCGGACTCAAGCATGCGTCCGGACACAAGCATGCGTCCGGACACAAGCATGCGTCGGACACAAGCATGCGTCCGGACACAAGCATGCGACCGGACTCAAGCATGCGTCCTGACACAAGCATGCGACCGGACACAAGCATGCGTCTGGACACAAGCATGCGACCGGACACAAGCATGCGTCCGGACACAAGCATGCGTCCGGACTCAAGCATGCGACCGGACACAAGCATGCGTCCGGACACAAGCATGCGTCCGGACACAAGCATGCGTCAGGACACAAGCATGCGTCCGGACACAAGCATGCGTCGGACACAAGCATGCGTCCGGACACAAGCATGCGTCCGGACACAAGCATGCGTCCGTACACAAGCATGCGTCCGGACACAAGCATGCAACCGGACACAAGCATGTGACCCGGCACAAGCATGCGTCCGGACACAAGCATGCGTCCGGAGACAAGCATGCGTCCGACACAAGCATGCGTCCGGACACAAGCATGCGACCGGACACAAGCATGCGACCGGACTCAAGCATGCGGTCGGACTCAAGCATGCGGTCGGACACAAGCATGCGACCGGACACAAGCATGCGTCCAAACACAAGCATGCGTCCGGACACAAGCATGCGTCCGGACTCAAGCATGCGGCCGGACACAAGCATGCGTCCGGACACAAGCATGCGTCCGGACACAAGCATGCGTCCGAACACAAGCATGCGTCGGACACAAGCATGCGTCTGGACACAAGCATGCGACCGGACTCAAGCATGCGTCCGGACACAAGCATGCGTCCGGACACAAGCATGCGTACAGACACAAGCATGCGTCCGGACACAAGCATGCGTCCGGACACAAGCATGCGACCGGACACAAGCATGCGTCCGGACACAAGCATGCGTCCGGACACAAGCATGCGTCCGGACACAAGCATGCGTCAGGACACAAGCATGCGTCCGGACACAAGCATGCGTCCGGACGTAAGCATGCGTCCGGACACAAGCATGCGTCCGGACACAAGCATGCGTCCGAACACAAGCATGCGTCGGACACAAGCATGCGTCCGGACACAAGCATGCAACCGGACTCAAGCATGCGTCCGGACACAAGCATGCGTCCGGACACAAGCATGCGTGCAGACACAAGCATGCGTCCGGACACAAGCATGCGTCCGGACGCATGCATGCGTCCGGACAAAAGCATGCGTCTGGACACAAGCATGCGTCCGGACACAAGCATGCGTCCGGACACAAGCATGCGTCCGGACACAAGCATGCGACCGGACTCAAGCATGCGACCGGACTCAAGCATGCGGTCGGACTCAAGCATGCGGTCGGACACAAGCATGCGACCGGACACAAGCATGCGTCCAAACACAAGCATGCGTCCGGACACAAGCATGCGTCCGGACTCAAGCATGCGGCCGGACACAAGCATGCGTCCGGACACAAGCATGCGTCCGGACACAAGCATGCGTCCGAACACAAGCATGCGTCGGACACAAGCATGCGTCTGGACACAAGCATGCGACCGGACTCAAGCATGCGTCCGGACACAAGCATGCGTCCGGACACAAGCATGCGTACAGACACAAGCATGCGTCCGGACACAAGCATGCGTCCGGACACAAGCATGCGTCCGGACGCATGCTTGAGTCCGGTCGCATGCTTGTGTCCGGACGCATGCTTGTGTCCGGACGCATGCTTGTGTTCGGACGCATGCTTGTGTCCGGACGCATGCTTGTGTCCGGACGCATGCTTGTGTCCGGACGCATGCTTACGTCCGGACGCATGCTTGTGTCCGGACGCATGCTTGTGTCCTGACGCATGCTTGTGTCCGGACGCATGCTTGTGTCCGGACGCATGCTTGTGTCCGGTCGCATGCTTGTGTCCGGACGCATGCTTGTGTCCGGACGCATGCTTGAGTCCGGACGCATGCTTGTGTCCCGATGCATGCTTGTGTCCGGACGCATGCTTGTGTTTGGACGCATGCTTGTGTTCGGACGCATGCTTGTGTCCGGTCGCATGCTTGTGTCCGGACGCATGCTTGTGTCCGACGCATGCTTGTGTTCGGACGCATGCTTGTGTCCGGACGCATGCTTGTGTCCGGACGCATGCTTACGTCCGGACGCATGCTTGTGTCCGGACGCATGCTTGTGTCCTGACGCATGCTTGTGTCCGGACGCATGCTTGTGTCCGGACGCATGCTTGTGTCCGGACGCATGCTTACGTCCGGACGCATGCTTGTGTCCGGACGCATGCTTGTGTCCTGACGCATGCTTGTGTCCGGACGCATGCTTGTGTCCGGACGCATGCTTGTGTCCGGTCGCATGCTTGTGTCCGGACGCATGCTTGTGTCCGGACGCATGCTTGAGTCCGGACGCATGCTTGTGTCCCGACGCATGCTTGTGTCCGGACGCATGCTTGTGTTTGGACGCATGCTTGTGTTCGGACGCATGCTTGTGTCCGGTCGCATGCTTGTGTCCGGACGTATGCTTGTGTCCGACGCATGCTTGTGTTCGGACGCATGCTTGTGTCCGGACGCATGCTTGTGTCCGGACGCATGCTTACGTCCGGACGCATGCTTGTGTCCGGACGCATGCTTGTGTCCTGACGCATGCTTGTGTCCGGACGCATGCTTGTGTCCAGACGCATGCTTGTGTCCGGACGCATGCTTGTGTCCGGCCGCATGCTTGAGTCCGGACGCATGCTTGTGTCCGGACGCATGCTTGTGTTTGGACGCATGCTTGTGTCCGGTCGCATGCTTGTGTCCGACCGCATGCTTGAGTCCGACCGCATGCTTGAGTCCGGTCGCATGCTTGTGTCCGGTCGCATGCTTGTGTCCGGACGCATGCTTGTGTCCGGACGCATGCTTGTGTCCGGACGCATGCTTGTGTCCAGACGCATGCTTGTGTCCGGTCGCATGCTTGTGTCCGGACGCATGCTTGTGTCCGGACACAAGCATGCGACCGGACTCAAGCATGCGGTCGGACTCAAGCATGCGGTCAGACACAAGCATGCGTCCGGACACAAGCATGCGTCCGGACACAAGCATGCGTCCGGACACAAGCATGCGTCCGGACACAAGCATGCGACCGGACACAAGCATGCGTCCGAACACAAGCATGCGTCCAAACACAAGCATGCGTCCGGACACAAGCATGCGTCGGGACACAAGCATGCGTCCGGACTCAAGCATGCGTCCGGACACAAGCATGCGTCCGGACACAAGCATGCGACCGGACACAAGCATGCGTCCGGACACAAGCATGCGACCGGACACAAGCATGCGTCCGGACACAAGCATGCGTCCGGACACAAGCATGCGACCGGACACAAGCATGCGACCGGACTCAAGCATGCGGTCGGACTCAAGCATGCGGTCGGACACAAGCATGCGACCGGACACAAGCATGCGTCCAAACACAAGCATGCGTCCGGACACAAGCATGCGTCCGGACTCAAGCATGCGGCCGAACACAAGCATGCGTCCGGACACAAGCATGCGTCCGGACACAAGCATGCGTCCGGACACAAGCATGCGTCCGGACACAAGCATGCGTCCGGACACAAGCATGCGTCCGGACACAAGCATGCGTCCGGACACAAGCATGCGACCGGACACAAGCATGCGACGGGACTCAAGCATGCGGTCGGACTCAAGCATGCGGTCGGACACAAGCATGCGACCGGACACAAGCATGCGTCCAAACACAAGCATGCGTCCGGACACAAGCATGCGTCCGGACTCAAGCATGCGGCCGGACACAAGCATGCGTCCGGACACAAGCATGCGTCCGGACACAAGCATGCGTCCGGACACAAGCATGCGTCAGGACACAAGCATGCGTCCGGACACAAGCATGCGTCCGGACGTAAGCATGCGTCCGGACACAAGCATGCGTCCGGACACAAGCATGCGTCCGAACACAAGCATGCGTCGGACACAAGCATGCGTCCGGACACAAGCATGCGACCGGACACAAGCATGCGTCCGAACACAAGCATGCGTCCAAACACAAGCATGCGTCCGGACACAAGCATGCGTCGGGACACAAGCATGCGTCCGGACTCAAGCATGCGTCCGGACACAAGCATGCGTCCGGACACAAGCATGCGACCGGACACAAGCATGCGTCCGGACACAAGCATGCGACCGGACACAAGCATGCGACCGGACTCAAGCATGCGGTCGGGACTCAAGCATGCGGTCGGACACAAGCATGCGACCGGACACAAGCATGCGTCCAAACACAAGCATGCGTCCGGACACAAGCATGCGTCCGGACTCAAGCATGCGTCGGGACACAAGCATGCGTCCGGACACAAGCATGCGTCCAAACACAAGCATGCGTCCGGACACAAGCATGCGTCGGGACACAAGCATGCGTCCGGACTCAAGCATGCGTCCGGACACAAGCATGCGTCCGGACACAAGCATGCGACCGGACACAAGCATGCGTCCGGACACAAGCATGCGACCGGACACAAGCATGCGACCGGACTCAAGCATGCGGTCGGACTCAAGCATGCGGTCGGACACAAGCATGCGACCGGACACAAGCATGCGTCCAAACACAAGCATGCGTCCGGACACAAGCATGCGACCGGACACAAGCATGCGACCGGACTCAAGCATGCGGTCGGACTCAAGCATGCGGTCGGACACAAGCATGCGACCGGACACAAGCATGCGTCCAAACACAAGCATGCGTCTGGACACAAGCATGCGTCCGGACTCAAGCATGCGGCCGGACACAAGCATGCGTCCGGACACAAGCATGCGTCCGGACACAAGCATGCGTCCGAACACAAGCATGCGTCGGACACAAGCATGCGTCTGGACACAAGCATGCGACCGGACTCAAGCATGCGTCCGGACACAAGCATGCGTCCGGACACAAGCATGCGTACAGACACAAGCATGCGTCCGGACACAAGCATGCGTCCGGACACAAGCATGCGACCGGACACAAGCATGCGTCCGGACACAAGCATGCGTCCGGACACAAGCATGCGTCCGGACACAAGCATGCGTCAGGACACAAGCATGCGTCCGGACACAAGCATGCGTCCGGACGTAAGCATGCGTCCGGACACAAGCACGCGTCCGGACACAAGCATGCGTCTGAACACAAGCATGCGTCCGGACACAAGCATGCGTCCGGACACAAGCATGCGACCGGACTCAAGCATGCGTCCGGACACAAGCATGCTTGTGTCCGGACGCATGCTTGTGTCCGGACGCATGCTTACGTCCGGACGCATGCTTGTGTCCGGACGCATGCTTGTGTCCTGACGCATGCTTGTGTCCGGACGCATGCTTGTGTCCGGACGCATGCTTGTGTCCGGACGCATGCTTACGTCCGGACGCATGCTTGTGTCCGGACGCATGCTTGTGTCCTGACGCATGCTTGTGTCCGGACGCATGCTTGTGTCCGGACGCATGCTTGTGTCCGGTCGCATGCTTGTGTCCGGACGCATGCTTGTGTCCGGACGCATGCTTGAGTCCGGACGCATGCTTGTGTCCCGACGCATGCTTGTGTCCGGACGCATGCTTGTGTTTGGACGCATGCTTGTGTTCGGACGCATGCTTGTGTCCGGTCGCATGCTTGTGTCCGGACGCATGCTTGTGTCCGACGCATGCTTGTGTCCGGACGCATGCTTGTGTCCTGACGCATGCTTGTGTCCGGACGCATGCTTGTGTCCGGACGCATGCTTGTGTCCGGACGCATGCTTACGTCCGGACGCATGCTTGTGTCCGGACGCATGCTTGTGTCCTGACGCATGCTTGTGTCCGGACGCATGCTTGTGTCCGGACGCATGCTTGTGTCCGGTCGCATGCTTGTGTCCGGACGCATGCTTGTGTCCGGACGCATGCTTGAGTCCGGACGCATGCTTGTGTCCCGACGCATGCTTGTGTCCGGACGCATGCTTGTGTTTGGACGCATGCTTGTGTTCGGACGCATGCTTGTGTCCGGTCGCATGCTTGTGTCCGGACGCATGCTTGTGTCCGACGCATGCTTGTGTTCGGACGCATGCTTGTGTCCGGACGCATGCTTGTGTCCGGACGCATGCTTACGTCCGGACGCATGCTTGTGTCCGGACGCATGCTTGTGTCCTGACGCATGCTTGTGTCCGGACGCATGCTTGTGTCCGGACGCATGCTTGTGTCCGGACGCATGCTTGTGTCCGGCCGCATGCTTGAGTCCGGACGCATGCTTGTGTCCGGACGCATGCTTGTGTTTGGACGCATGCTTGTGTCCGGTCGCATGCTTGTGTCCGACCGCATGCTTGAGTCCGACCGCATGCTTGAGTCCGGTCGCATGCTTGTGTCCGGTCGCATGCTTGTGTCCGGACGCATGCTTGTGTCCGGACGCATGCTTGTGTCCGGACGCATGCTTGTGTCCAGACGCATGCTTGTGTCCGGTCGCATGCTTGTGTCCGGACGCATGCTTGTGTCCGGACACAAGCATGCGACCGGACTCAAGCATGCGGTCGGACTCAAGCATGCGGTCGGACACAAGCATGCGTCCGGACACAAGCATGCGTCCGGACACAAGCATGCGTCCGGACACAAGCATGCGTCCGGACACAAGCATGCGACCGGACACAAGCATGCGTCCGAACACAAGCATGCGTCCAAACACAAGCATGCGTCCGGACACAAGCATGCGTCGGGACACAAGCATGCGTCCGGACTCAAGCATGCGTCCAGACACAAGCATGCGTCCGGACACAAGCATGCGACCGGACACAAGCATGCGTCCGGACACAAGCATGCGTCCGGACACAAGCATGCGACCGGACTCGAGCATGCGTTCGGACACAAGCATGCGTCTGGACACAAGCGTGCGTCCGGACACAAGCATGCGACCGGACTCAAGCATGCGTCCGGACACAAGCATGCGTCCGGACTCAAGCATGCGTCGGGACACAAGCATGCGTCCGGACTCAAGCATGCGTCCAGACACAAGCATGCGTCCGGACACAAGCATGCGACCGGACACAAGCATGCGTCCGGACACAAGCATGCGTCCGGACACAAGCATGCGACCGGACTCGAGCATGCGTTCGGACACAAGCATGCGTCTGGACACAAGCATGCGTCCGGACACAAGCATGCGTCCGGACACAAGCATGCGACCGGACACAAGCATGCGACCGGACACAAGCATGCGACCGGACTCAAGCATGCGGTCGGACACAAGCATGCGTCCGGACACAAGCATGCGTCCGGACACAAGCATGCGACCGGACTCAAGCATGCGACCGGACACAAGCATGCGTCTGGACACAAGCATGCGAACGGACACAAGCATGCGGTCGGACACAAGCATGCGTCCGGACACAAGCATGCGTCCGGACGTAAGCATGCGTCCGGACACAAGCATGCGTCCGGACACAAGCATGCGTCCGGACACAAGCATGCGTCCGGACACAAGCATGCGACCGGACTCAAGCATGCGTCCGGACACAAGCATGCGTCCGGACACAAGCATGCGTCAGGACACAAGCATGCGTCCGGACACAAGCATGCGTCTGGACGTAAGCATGCGTCCGGACACAAGCATGCGTCCGGACACAAGCATGCGTCCGGACACAAGCATGCGTCCGGACACAAGCATGCGTCCGGACACAAGCATGCGACCGGACTCAAGCATGCGTCCGGACACAAGCATGCGACCGGACACAAGCATGCGGTCGGACACAAGCATGCGTCCGGACACAAGCATGCGTCCGGACGTAAGCATGCGTCCGGACACAAGCATGCGTCCGGACACAAGCATGCGTCCGGACACAAGCATGCGTCCGGACACAAGCATGCGACCGGACTCAAGCATGCGTCCGGACACAAGCATGCGTCCGGACACAAGCATGCGTCAGGACACAAGCATGCGTCCGGACACAAGCATGCGTCCGGACGTAAGCATGCGTCCGGACACAAGCATGCGTCCGGACACAAGCATGCGTCCGGACGTAAGCATGCGTCCGGACACAAGCATGCGTCCGGACACAAGCATGCTTGTGTCCTGACGCATGCTTGTGTCCTGACGCATGCTTGTGTCCGGACGCATGCTTGTGTCCTGACGCATGCTTGTGTCCGGACGCATGCTTGTGTCCGGACGCATGCTTACGTCCGGACGCATGCTTGTGTCCGGACGCATGCTTGTGTCCTGACGCATGCTTGTGTCCGGACGCATGCTTGTGTCCGGACGCATGCTTGAGTCCGGTCGCATGCTTGTGTCCGGACGCATGCTTGTGTCCGGACGCATGCTTGTGTCCGGACGCATGCTTGTGTCCGGACGCATGCTTACGTCCGGACGCATGCTTGTGTCCGACCGCATGCTTGAGTCCGGTCGCATGCTTGTGTCCGGTCGCATGCTTGTGTCCGGACGCATGCTTGTGTCCGGACGCATGCTTGTGTCCGGTCGCATGCTTGTGTCCGGACGCATGCTTGTGTCCGGACGCATGCTTGTGTCCGGACGCATGCTTACGTCCGGACGCATGCTTGTGTCCGGACGCATGCTTGTGTCCTGACGCATGCTTGTGTCCGGACGCATGCTTGTGTCCGGACGCATGCTTGAGTCCGGTCGCATGCTTGTGTCCGGACGCATGCTTGTGTCCGGACGCATGCTTGTGTCCGGACGCATGCTTGTGTCCGGACGCATGCTTACGTCCGGACGCATGCTTGTGTCCGGACGCATGCTTGTGTCCGACCGCATGCTTGTGTCCGTTCGCATGCTTGTGTCCAGACGCATGCTTGTGTCCGGTCGCATGCTTGAGTCCGGTCGCATGCTTGTGTCCGGACGCATGCTTGTGTCCGGACGCATGCTTGTGTCCGACCGCATGCTTGAGTCCGGTCGCATGCTTGTGTCCGGTCGCATGCTTGTGTCCGGTCGCATGCTTGTGTCCGGACGCATGCTTGTGTCCGGACGCATGCTTGTGTCCGGACGCATGCTTGAGTCCGGACGCATGCTTGTGTCCGGACGCATGCTTGTGTCCGGACGCATGCTTGTGTCCGGACGCACGCTTGAGTCCGGTCGCATGCTTGTGTCCGGACGCACGCTTGTGTCCAGACGCATGCTTGTGTCCGAACGCATGCTCGAGTCCGGTCGCATGCTTGTGTCCGGACGCATGCTTGTGTCCGGACGCATGCTTGTGTCCGGTCGCATGCTTGTGTCCGGACGCATGCTTGTGTCTGGACGCATGCTTGAGTCCGGACGCATGCTTGTGTCCCGACGCATGCTTGTGTCCGGACGCATGCTTGTGTTTGGACGCATGCTTGTGTTCGGACGCATGCTTGAGTCCGGTCGCATGCTTGTGTCCGGACGCATGCTTGTGTCCGGACGCATGCTTGTGTCCGGACGCATGCTTGTGTCCGGACGCATGCTTGTGTCCGACCGCATGCTTGAGTCCGACCGCATGCTTGAGTCCGGTCGCATGCTTGTGTCCGGACACAAGCATGCGTCCGGACACAAGCATGCGACCGGACACAAGCATGCGTCTGGACACAAGCATGCGTCCGGACACAAGCATGCGTCCGGACACAAGCATGCGTCCGGACACAAGCATGCGACCGGACACAAGCATGCGACCGGACTCAAGCATGCGGTCGGACTCAAGCATGCGGTCGGACACAAGCATGCGACCGGACACAAGCATGCGTCCAAACACAAGCATGCGTCCGGACACAAGCATGCGTCCGGACTCAAGCATGCGGCCGGACACAAGCATGCGTCCGGACACAAGCATGCGTCCGGACACAAGCATGCGTCCGGACACAAGCATGCGTCAGGACACAAGCATGCGTCCGGACACAAGCATGCGTCCGGACGTAAGCATGCGTCCGGACACAAGCATGCGTCCGGACACAAGCATGCGTCCGAACACAAGCATGCGTCGGACACAAGCATGCGTCCGGACACAAGCATGCGACCGGACACAAGCATGCGTCCGAACACAAGCATGCGTCCAAACACAAGCATGCGTCCGGACCCAAGCATGCGTCGGGACACAAGCATGCGTCCGGACTCAAGCATGCGTCCGGACACAAGCATGCGTCCGGACACAAGCATGCGACCGGACACAAGCATGCGTCCGGACACAAGCATGCGTCCGGACACAAGCATGCGTCAGGACACAAGCATGCGTCCGGACACAAGCATGCGTCCGGACGTAAGCATGCGTCCGGACACAAGCATGCGTCCGGACACAAGCATGCGTCCGGACACAAGCATGCGTCAGGACACAAGCATGCGTCCGGACACAAGCATGCGTCTGGACACAAGCATGCGAACGGACACAAGCATGCGGTCGGACACAAGCATGCGTCCGGACACAAGCATGCGTCCGGACGTAAGCATGCGTCCGGACACAAGCATGCGTCCGGACACAAGCATGCGTCCGGACACAAGCATGCGTCCGGACACAAGCATGCGACCGGACTCAAGCATGCGTCCGGACACAAGCATGCGTCCGGACACAAGCATGCGTCAGGACACAAGCATGCGTCCGGACACAAGCATGCGTCCGGACACAAGCATGCGTCCGGACGTAAGCATGCGTCCGGACACAAGCATGCGTCCGGACACAAGCATGCGTCCGGACACAAGCATGCGTCAGGACACAAGCATGCGTCCGGACACAAGCATGCGTCCGGACACAAGCATGCGTCCGGACGTAAGCATGCGTCCGGACTCAAGCATGCGGTCGGACACAAGCATGCGACCGGACACAAGCATGCGTCCAAACACAAGCATGCGTCCGGACACAAGCATGCGTCCGGACTCAAGCATGCGGCCGGACACAAGCATGCGTCCGGACACAAGCATGCGTCCGGACACAAGCATGCGTCCGGACACAAGCATGCGTCAGGACACAAGCATGCGTCCGGACACAAGCATGCGTCCGGACGTAAGCATGCGTCCGGACACAAGCATGCGTCCGGACACAAGCATGCGTCCGAACACAAGCATGCGTCGGACACAAGCATGCGTCCGGACACAAGCATGCGACCGGACACAAGCATGCGTCCGAACACAAGCATGCGTCCAAACACAAGCATGCGTCCGGACACAAGCATGCGTCGGGACACAAGCATGCGTCCGGACTCAAGCATGCGTCCGGACACAAGCATGCGTCCGGACACAAGCATGCGACCGGACACAAGCATGCGTCCGGACACAAGCATGCGTCCGGACACAAGCATGCGTCAGGACACAAGCATGCGTCCGGACACAAGCATGCGTCCGGACGTAAGCATGCGTCCGGACACAAGCATGCGTCCGGACACAAGCATGCGTCCGGACACAAGCATGCGTCAGGACACAAGCATGCGTCCGGACACAAGCATGCGTCTGGACACAAGCATGCGAACGGACACAAGCATGCGGTCGGACACAAGCATGCGTCCGGACACAAGCATGCGTCCGGACGTAAGCATGCGTCCGGACACAAGCATGCGTCCGGACACAAGCATGCGTCCGGACACAAGCATGCGTCCGGACACAAGCATGCGACCGGACTCAAGCATGCGTCCGGACACAAGCATGCGTCCGGACACAAGCATGCGTCAGGACACAAGCATGCGTCCGGACACAAGCATGCGTCCGGACACAAGCATGCGTCCGGACGTAAGCATGCGTCCGGACACAAGCATGCGTCAGGACACAAGCATGCGACCGGACACAAGCATGCGTCCAAACACAAGCATGCGTCCGGACACAAGCATGCGTCCGGACTCAAGCATGCGTCCGGACACAAGCATGCGTCCGGAGACAAGCATGCGTCCGACACAAGCATGCGTCCGGACACAAGCATGCGTCCGGACACAAGCATGCGACCGGACACAAGCATGCGTGCGGACACAAGCATGCGACCGGGCACAAGCATGCGTCCGGACACAAGCGGACACAAGCATGCGTCCGGACACAAGCATGCGTCCGGACACAAGCATGCGTCCGGACACTGTCATACATTTAATCGGAAGAATAGAAAGCAGGACCTAGCAATATAAATGCATGACAGGATATTGTAGTGAGTAGCTTTGAAGCGAAGTAGGCAGGGGCGAATAGCGCCAAATCAGAGAATTGACGAAACAAAACCGACCGTTGCAGGCAACGGTAACCCAGTGCACATACTTAGGCAAGCAACACAGGTCTGGTTCATTTGCTTGCTTGTATGTTTCCTCTATCAGCTAAGAGTTTCTTACTACTCGCGTTAAGCCTACTTGGGAGGAGCCAATCCCTGCAAGCCTTGTACCAGTGCCCACTCGGAGACACCTGCAGTCAGCCGAGCTAGGGAGACTCTGAGGGTTGCCTTCGAGTCAAATGCTTACAACATACAAGCAAGGAAATGCGACAGATCGCTGTTTCCAAGCTAGGATGAACGATAGGTTTAGATTACGCTCAGGGTTGAGCTATCGAAGAGAAGATATTTCAGCGGAACCTAGCTGGCGCGCCGCCGCGACAGCGGCGTTGGAACGAGAGTCATCGGCGGAGTCAAAGAGTTCGTCAGCGCCGATCACCGGTGCGTACCGGACCCCGCACCAACGTGAACAAAGGCGACGCGCGGCGATGGAACCAGCTCGGGCCGTCGCGTCAGATCCAGGAGAGACACCCCAAGATAGGCGCTGGGCGCGGGAAGCGAGAGCACGGTGGGAGAGCCGCCCCGTTAGTAACTCCCCGGGGCTGATGCCGGGGATGGAAGCCGACCAAATGCCGGTACAGGCGACCTGGCTGCGACGCCAGACCGAGGGAGAGTTCCAGTCGCCGACGCAGCGAGAGATTATTGCGAGTCGAATGGCGGAGCCTCCATCAACCGCCGCCCCACCAGATCGGTCTACAGACAAGCGGTGGCAGGCCGGATCCCTACCGAAGCTGGAGGTAGCCGAGAGGTTTACGGGCATTCCCGGCGTTGGGCCCACTCTGAAGAACTATCTGATGCAGTTGGAGACCGTGCAGTACTGCTGGGAACGGGACGGGCTGGACCCGGCTGAATTCTTCCGGCGCATGGTAGTAACGCTAGCAGGAGAGGCCGAGACCTTCTATCGCATGACGCGGGAGGAAGTGCTGGAGGAGCTAGCGTGTGGAGAGATCGGAAACCCGACCGAGCGGTTTGTCGAGCTGCTGAAAAAGGAATTTCTAGGGCAAACCAAAGCGCGGGTTGAAGAGTTTCGTGAGTTTCGCCGAGGAAAGGATGAGTCCCTGCTCGCCTACTACTGTCGGCTGAGGGAGCTGGCAGAGGATCTGGAAAGCCGAGATGAACGGTTGCTGGTGCGCAAGTTCGTCCGAGGCTTAGAGGACGATTTGCGGAATGTGGTGCGGAACACAGTGTACGGCATAGGGGCAGACGTCACCCTGAAGGACGTCTACGGCTTGGCTAAAAGGACGGAGCACGCGCAGAGAATGCTAGATTTGGAGGATGGGGAGGTACGTCCTAAAACGAAGTCCTCATGGGCAGCAGCGGCACTGACGGAGACACCTATAACGGGACTACCACGGGCTGACGCTCGACGGTGCCACGAATGTGGGGAAGCCGGCCACTTGAAGCGAGAGTGCCCGAAGCTGCCGGTGTGTGGGAATTGTGGGCGGAAGGGGCATAAGGAAGAAGCTTGCTACAGTCGGCGAAGCTCTGAAGAGACCCCGAGTAAAGAGGAGCTGCAGGCAGAGATCAAACGGTTACAGCTGAGACTGGAAGCAAAGCCGAAGGTGGAGCAGAAAGCCAGAGCGATGCTGGCGTACGAGGAGATCGAAGGGGAGGAAGAAAGTGAGGGCGAGTATCTGCGAGCAAGCGGCTTTATGGCGTTCCCAAGGGAGAGGGAGGACCTTGACCTTCGGATTCGGGGAACTCAGTCGTCTGAAAGCCGTACGAGCCGAGTACGTGAGCCACGGGGCAACGTGCATGAGGGAAGGAGTACCTCCGAACTGAGGCGCCACCCTAACGAGAGATTGGTGTGCCAGGCATCGGTCCTGATAGCCGAAAAGGGGAGCCTGACGGTAGGTGGGTTGTCAGTGGGGCAAGCGATCATCGACACCGGGGCTCATCACGTGCTGATCGGGAAAGGCCTAGCTAGACAACTGAAGCTCGACTTGCCCGGGAGGCTCGTGGCGAGGGGCATCCTGCTCATGACCGCCGAGGGAGGAGAACCGAAATGGATGCCACTGACAGTAAGGCCCATCGAGATAGTACTACGTCCCGGCACTGACAAGGAATGCTGTATCCGCGTGACCTGTGGCGTGTCGGAGTCGGAGGATTATGACGCGTTAGTGGGCATGGACTTGCTCTACCGAGTGGGCGCCACCATCTGTACCTGGCAAGAGAAAGTGCTGTACCGCGTGCACTACTGGGACGCTGCCAGTTCCGTGGGTACTTTGCCCGTGAAATTCGTGAAGCAGGAGCCTCGGGAGGCATACGGAGCACGGGCTGCTGACCTGGGACCGGTGCTGGACGACTGGAGCTGGGAGAGATACGCGGAGGAGTACGAACGGCGAATAGAGAGGAGGAGGCAGGGGCGAGAACCGACCTCGCTGAAAGAAAGAGTAACCAGGCTCTGGACATTAGAAGGAGCAGTGTGCATCATGGAGCTGTACGGTGGCATCGGCACAGGACTGGCGGCGGTGTTGCGTGCTGGATGTAGAGTGAGGAAGTGGATTCACGTGGAAAGAGATCCGGTGGTGCGCCGAATGGCGCAGCATCACGCCCGGCAGCTGCTGGCCGAATATCCCGAGCAGCTAGCCGAGTCTGCCCTACCCGCAGAGTATGAGGAAGGGGTGGACGATGTCCGGGATATCACGGAGGAAACTCTGGAGCAGTGGGGGCAGATTGACATTATTGTGGCAGGATGGGAATGCCAGGGCTATTCTCGGGCCGGACCAGGAATGGGGATGGCTGACATACGGGGGGCCTCTTTCAGGGACCTAAAGCGGGTGTTGGAGATGGTTCAGGAGAAGCAAGGGGAAGTGCTCTACATCCTGGAGAACGTGGACTTCGCTGACGATCGCAGAGAGCCCGTACACCGGGCATTCGCCGAAGTAGAAGCCGCTGTCGGTAGGGGGCAAGCGGTAGACGCGGCGCAGCTGGGGTCCAGGGCGCACCGGCCCAGGAGATACTGGCAGAATGGGATCTCAGAAGCCCTGCTGCGCCACTCCCTGGCTCAGATGCAGCGGCCGGAACCGAGACTGGTTAGTGACATCCTGGGGCCCAACCGACTGCCAGCGCCCGTCACGGTGCCAGACCACCCGTCCCAGTACCAGTGTAATGTGCCGGGGAAGCCGAGACAGGCGCTGCCGACACTCGTGTCCTACGTAGACGCCTACGGCTTTGTGATGGAGGGAGACTTGCCCGGGCCCGGAATGATCTACGATGTCATCGGGAAACAGTGGGAGCAACCAACGGCCGAAGAGCGGGAGTTAGCCATGGGGCATCTGCTGGGAGCTACTGCCCACCCTCGGGTGACTGAGCCACAACGGAGGGCGGCTCTGGGCAGAGCCATGGACCTGAACGTCATGGCGTGGCTGGTGGAAACCATTTGCATGCACCTAAAGAGGAAAGAGCTCCAACGGGGTATTGAAGTCAGTGAGCTGTACCGAGAGGAAGAGGAGACAGAGGAACGGAAACGCCAGCTGAGAGCCATAGAAGAGCAACAAGAAGCGCGTATCCTGGAAGAATGGGCCTGCATGGCCGTGGAAGCCGGGAGTACGGCTACAGACCAAGGAGTACGGCCACCAGACGGGGAGACTGAGACACAAAAGACAAGCCAGGAGAGGGGACCCGAGGATGCCTGGCCCATAGGCTCCGGAATGGGGGCAGAGCCAGCGCACGCATTACAGGAGGTACTGAAGCAGCACCGCAAGACGTTTGCCTACACCTTATCCGAACTGGGGCAATGTACATCGCATCAAATGCAGGTGAAGCTGAACACCGAGATGCCCATATACGTACGAAAACGGAGGATGAGTCCAGGCGACTTGGACACCTGCCGGGAGAAGTGCGCGGAGCTGTTAGCAGCAGGGCTCATCCAGGTTTCTGACAGTGATTACGCAGCCGCGACGGTAGTAGCAGCAAGGAAGGATCTCACGGGAGAGGTATCAGCCAGGAGAATGTGTGGGGACTACCGAGGACTTAATAAAGTGACAGTGGCGGACCGGTACCCCATGCAATCGGCGGAAGAGATATTTGATCAGCTGCAAGGAGCAGTAGTGTTTAGCACGCTGGATCTCCGACAGGGGTTTAACCAAATACCGATCAAGGAAGAGGACCGGAGGAAAACAGCCTTCCACGGACCCGAGGGGCTGTATGAGTGGAAGTTCATGCCCTTTGGCATGAAGAACGCGCCAGCATTATTCCAGCGGGTGATGGATTCAGTGCTGAGGCACGTGCCGGCGGCAGCCTGCTACATCGACGACGTAGTGGTGTTCAGTGCATCCGCAGAGCAGCACGTGAAGGACGTGGGCGATACGCTGGATGCCATTCAAGCAGCAGGGCTGACCTGCCACCCTAAGAAATGCAGTTTCGGGAACAGCACAGTGAAGTATTTGGGCTTCGAAGTACAAGGGGGGTAGCTGAGTATACAGCAAGCGAAAGTGGAGGTCCTGGACCGAGTCCCCGCTCCTAAGGACCGCAGTACGCTGAGGGCAGTACTGGGCTTCCTTAACTACTACCGGAAATTCGTGCCCAACTTCAGCCGTACTGCCGCTGTATTGAACAGGTTGCTGCGAGAGGACCAGGTGTGGAAATGGGGAGAGGAGGAGCAGGGGGCATTCAAAGCCCTCCTTAAGGCAGTGAAGACGGGAACCGTCCTTCCACTGCCCAGTAAAGAAGACCCGTTCGTATTATACACTGACTGGAGCAGCGCAGGCATGGGGGGAATCCTATGCCAGGAGAGGGACGGACAGGAGATGGTAGTGGCTTTTGCGAGCCGAAGCTGTAACCCTGCCGAAGCCAACTATAGCTCATACGAAGGGGAAGGGCTCGCGGCGGTCTGGGCTATCACCCACTTCCGGGTATACTTACAGGGGAGGCCCTTCGTGTTAGTCACGGATCATCAGCCACTGACGTGGCTGATGACCAATCAGGCCTTGACAGGCCGGAACGCGCGATGGGCCATGCGGCTGCAGGAATATGAGTTCACCATTCGACACCGAGCAGGGAAAACATTGCAACACGTAGACGGGCTATCTTGCAACCCGCCACCGGCGAGCCCAGAGGCGTGCCTCGTGGCTTTGGCGAGAGAAATCGACGGGGAAGGAGCTAAACGGAAGGCTCAAAAGGGAGCCGAAGACGTCTGGGAGGATGAAGAGACGCTGGGGTGGATCCAAGGAAAGAACTCGGAGGCAGAACCGGCAAGCGAAAGGGCCAGGGCCAGGGGCCTGCATTACCGGTGGTTCCGAGACCAGCTCCAGAAAAACACTAAGGAAGGATGGAAGTTGGTCCCGAGGCGAGAGGAACGGGAAGAGATCATAGCGAGGGTGCACCGGCAGCTGGGGCACTATGGCAGCCTGAGGACAAGCCAGCTAATAGAGACGGGCTGGTGGTGGGCTGGGATGAGAGGAGACATTAAAGAGTGGGTGGGCTCTTGCGAACTATGCAGCCGGAACAAAGCCGAGATGGAGAGAGGGAGGGAAGAGCTGCACTCGCTGCCCATCAGAGGCCTGGGATTTCGGTGGTCATTAGATATGGCCGGAGAAATGCCGCTCAGCCGAAGGGGGAAGCGGTTCATACTCATCATGATCGAACACGGCAGTAAGTGGGTGGAGGTGAAGGCGCTGCCGAGTAAGAGCTCGGCCAGGATAGCAGAGGCATTTGAGGAACAGGTGTTGACGCGGTTCGGAGCATGTGGGGAGGTATTAACAGATCAGGGCTCAGAATTCTTGGGCGAATTCGAAAAGCTATTGAAGGCTAGCAGTATTACCCATCGGCGGACCTCCAGGTATCACCCCCAGAGTGACGGGCTCACAGAGCGGTTTGTGCAGACGGTGAAGAGAGGACTGAGAGCTTACGGGGAGCAATTCAAGAAGGACTGGGACCTGAGACTCCCGTGGGTAGTCGCCGGCTACCGCTTCAGTAAGCAGGCAGCGCTAAAGGACTTCTCGCCGTACTACCTGCTGCTGGGAAGGGAGCCTATCTTGCCCATAGACGCGCCACGAGTACTGACCGATGTGGTCTCAGTGAGCTCGGAAGACGCTTGGGTGGGGCTGGCCGAGGTTAGGGCAAGGTACCTACGGGAGATGCTGCCAGCAGCTTTAGAGAACCTGCATGTGGCCCAGCTCAGAGACGCACAGCGCTACAAAAGAAGGAGAGAAGAGCAAGCAGGGGCGAAGGGGGCACCGTTGGGGGTGGGGGAAGAAGTATATGTCAAACAAGCCAGACAAGACATGCTGGATATAGGGCTCAGCACGGAGAGGTGGAAGGTAAGAGGTCAAAGAGTCGGGAGTGGTAGTACTAGTGGGAGACAAGGGGCAAGAGAAGAGGGATCATCAGACGAATGTAGCTAAGGCAAGGCCCCAGCGAGTACCCCCAGGCCCTCCGCAGCCGGAGCAGACCAGGGAAGAGCCTTTCACAAACGGGGTCCATCGGCGATACCTACCAGAGCGAGGGTTGGCGCCAAGGAGGGGGCAAGAGGGAAAGGCAGGGGTAGCCACTCAACGCATGAAGAGAGAGTTGAGGAACTTGATGGGGTGAGACAAGGGGAGAGGAGACACAGAGAAGAGAGGGACAAGAGGGAGGGGCTGACAAGAGACAAAGACAGGGGTAGAAGGAAGAAGGTACTGAGCTGGGAAGGACAAGGCAAGAGGAGAGACAGAAAGACCAAGTTTCCGACAGCTGTCATACATTTAATCGGAAGAATAGAAAGCAGGACCTAGCAATATAAATGCATGACAGGATATTGTAGTGAGTAGCTTTGAAGCGAAGTAGGCAGGGGCGAATAGCGCCAAATCAGAGAATTGACGAAACAAAACCGACCGTTGCAGGCAACGGTAACCCAGTGCACATACTTAGGCAAGCAACACAGGTCTGGTTCATTTGCTTGCTTGTATGTTTCCTCTATCAGCTAAGAGTTTCTTACTACTCGCGTTAAGCCTACTAGGGAGGAGCCAATCCCTGCAAGCCTTGTACCAGTGCCCACTCGGAGACACCTGCAGTCAGCCGAGCTAGGGAGACTCTGAGGGTTGCCTTCGAGTCAAATGCTTACAAGAGGGAAAGGCAGGGGTAGCCACTCAACGCATGAAGAGAGAGTTGAGGAACTTGATGGGGTGAGACAAGGGGAGAGGAGACACAGAGAAGAGAGGGACAAGAGGGAGGGGCTGACAAGAGACAAAGACAGGGGTAGAAGGAAGAAGGTACTGAGCTGGGAAGGACAAGGCAAGAGGAGAGACAGAAAGACCAAGTTTCCGACAACACAAGCATGCGACCGGACTCAAGCATGCGTCCGGACACAAGCATGCGTCCGGACACAAGCATGCGACCGGACACAAGCATGCGTCCGGACACAAGCATGCGTCCTGACACAAGCATGCGTCCGGACACAAGCATGCGTTCGGACACAAGCATGCGTCCGGACACAAGCATGCGTCCGGACACAAGCATGCGTCCGGACACAAGCATGCGTCCGGACCACAAAGCATGCTCCGACACAAGCATGCGTGTCCGGACACAAGCATGCGTCCGACACAAGTCATAGCGTCCGGAACAAGCATGCGACCGTGGACCCAAGCATGCGTCCGGACACAAGCATGCGTCCGGACACAAGCAGCGTCCGGACACAAGCATGCGTCGGGACACAAGCATGCGTCCGGACACAAGCATGCGTCCTGACACAAGCATGCGTCCGGACACAAGTATGCGTCCGGACACAAGCATGCGTCCGGACACAAGCATGCGACCGACACAAGCATGCGTCCGGACACAAGCATGCGTTCCGGACACAAGCATGCTACCAGGACACAAGCATGCGTCCGGACACAAGCATGCGTCCGTGACACAAGCATGCGTCCGGACACAAGCATGCGACCGGACTCAGCATGCGTCAGGACACAGCATGCGTCCGGACACAAGCATGCGTCAGGACACAAAGCATGCGTTCCGGACACAAGCCATGCGTCCGGACACAAGCATGCGTCCCAAGCATGCGTCCGGACACAAGCATGCGTCCTGGACACAAGCATGCGACCGGGCACAAGCATGCGTCCGGACACAAGCATGCGTCTGGACACAAGCATGCGTCCGGACACAAGCATGCGTCCGGACACAAGCATGCGTCCGAACACAAGCATGCGTCCGGACACAAGCATGCGACCGGACACAAGCATGCGACCGAGCACAAGCATGCGTCCGGACACAAGCATGCGTCGGACACAAGCATGCATCCGGACACAAGCATGCGTCCGGACACAAGCATGCGTCCGTACACAAGCATGCGTCCGGACACAAGCATGCAACCGGACACAAGCATGCAACCGGGCACAAGCATGCGTCCGGACACAAGCATGCGTCCGGAGACAAGCATGCGTCCGACACAAGCATGCGTCCGGACACAAGCATGCGTCCGGACACAAGCATGCGACCGGACACAAGCATGCGTGCGGACACAAGCATGCGACCGGGCACAAGCATGCGTCCGGACACAAGCGGACACAAGCATGCGTCCGGACACAAGCATGCGTCCGGACACAAGCATGCGTCCGGACACAAGCATGCGACCGGACTCAAGCATGCGTCCGGACACAAGCATGCGTCCGGACACAAGCATGCGACCGGACACAAGCATGCGTCCGGACACAAGCATGCGTCCTGACACAAGCATGCGTCCGGACACAAGCATGCGTTCGGACACAAGCATGCGTCCGGACACAAGCATGCGTCCGGACACAAGCATGCGTCCGGACACAAGCATGCGTTCGGACACAAGCATGCGTCCGGACACAAGCATGCGTCCGGACACAAGCATGCATCCGGACACAAGCATGCGTCCGGACACAAGCATGCGTCCGGACACAAGCATGCGACCGGACTCAAGCATGCGTCCGGACACAAGCATGCGTTTCGGACACAAGCATGCGTCCGGACACAAGCATGCGTCGGGACACAAGCATGCGTCCGGACACAAGCATGCGTCCGGACACAAGCATGCATCCGGACACAAGTATGCGTCCGGACACAAGCATGCGTCCGAACACAAGCATGCGACCGGACACAAGCATGCGTCCGGACACAAGCATGCGTCCGGACACAAGCATGCGACCGGACTCAAGCATGCGTCCGGACACAAGCATGCGTCCGGACACAAGCATGCGTCAGGACACAAGCATGCGACCGGACTCAAGCATGCGTCAGGACACAAGCATGCGTCCGGACACAAGCATGCGTCAGGACACAAGCATGCGTCCGGACACAAGCATGCGTCCGGACACAAGCATGCATCCGGACACAAGCATGCGTCCGGACACAAGCATGCGTCCGGACACAAGCATGCGACCGGGCACAAGCATGCGTCCGGACACAAGCATGCGTCTGGACACAAGCATGCGTCCGGACACAAGCATGCGTCCAGACACAAGCATGCGACCGGACACAAGCATGCGTCCGGACACAAGCATGCAACCGGGCACAAGCATGCGTCCAAACACAAGCATGCGTCCGGACACAAGCATGCGTCCGGACACAAGAATGCGACCGGGCACAAGCATGCGTCCAAACACAAGCATGCGTCCAGACACAAGCATGCGTCCGGACACAAGCATGCGATCGGGCACAAGCATGCGTCCGGACACAAGCATGCGTCCGGACACCAGCATGCGTCCGGACACAAGCATGCGTCCGGACACAAGCATGCGTCCGGACACAAGCATGCGTCCGGACACAAGCATGCGTCCGGACACAAGCATGCGTCCGGACACAAGCATGCGTCCGGACACAAGCATGCGTCCAGACACAAGCATGCGTCCGGACACAAGCATGCGTCCGGACACAAGCATGCGTCCGGACACAAGCATGCGACCGGACACAAGCATGCGTCCGGACACAAGCATGCGACCGGGCACAAGCATGCGTCCAAACACAAGCATGCGTCCGGACACAAGCATGCGTCCAGACACAAGCATGCGACCGGGCACAAGCATGCGTCCGGACACAAGCATGCGTCCGGTAACAAGCATGCGTCCGGACACAAGCATGCGTCCAGACAAGAGCATGCGTCCGGACACAAGCATGCGTCCGGACACAAGTATGCGTCCGGACCCAAGCATGCGTCCGGACTCAAGCATGCGTCCGGACACAAGCATGCGTCCGGACACAAGCATGCGTCCGGACACGAGCATGCGTCCGGACACGAGCATGCGACCGGACTCAAGCATGCGTCCGGACACAAGCATGCGTCAGACACAAGCATGCGTCCGGACACAAGCATGCGTCCGGACACAAGCATGCGTCCGGACACAAGCATGCGCCCGGACACAAGCATGCGAGCGGACACAAGCATGCGTCCGGACACAAGCATGCGTCCGGACACAAGCATGCGTCTGGACACAAAGCATGCGTCTGGACACAAGCAATGCGACCGGACACAAGCATGGGTCCGGACACAAAGCATGCGTCCGGACACAAGCATGCGTCCGGACACAAGCATGCGACCGGACTCAAGCATGCGTCCGGACAGAAGCATGCGTCCGGACACAAGCATGCGTGCGGACGACAAGCATGCGACCGGACTCAAGCATGCGTCCGGACACAAGCATGCACCCGGACACAAGCATGCGGCCGGACACAAGCATGCCTCCGGACACAAGCATGCGTCCGGACACAAGCATGCGTCCGGACACAAGCATGCGTCCGGACACAAGCATGCGTCCGGACACAAGCATGCGTCCGGACACAAGCATGCGTCCGACACAAGCATGCGTCCGGACCCAAGCATGCGTCCGGACACCAAGCATGCGTCCGGACACAAGCATGCGTCCGGACACAAGCATGCGACCGGACTCAAGCATGCGTCCGGACACAAGCATGCGTCCGGACACAAGCATGCGTCCGGACTCAAGCATGGGTCCGGACACGAGCATGCGTCCGGACACAAGCATGCGTCAGACACAAGGCGTCCCATGCGTCCGGACACAAGCATGCGTCCGGACACAAGATGCCCATGCGTCCGGACACAAGCATGCGACTGGACACAAGCATGCGACCGGACACAAGCATACGTCGGACACAAGCATGCGTCCGGACACAAGCATGCGACCGGACTCAAGCATGCGGTCGGACACAAGGATGCGACCGGACACAAGCATGCGTCCGGACACAAGCATGCGTCCGGACACAAGCATGCGTCCGGACACAAGCATGCGACCGGACTCAAGCATGCGTCCGGACACAAGCATGCGTCCAAACACAAGCATGCGTCCGGACACAAGGCATGCGTCCGGACACAAGCATGCGACCGACACAAGCATGCGTCCGGACACAAGCATGCGTACCGTACACAAGCATGCGTCCGGACACAAGCATGCGACCGGACTCAAGCATGCGGTCGGACACAAGCATGCGACCGGACACAAGCATGCGTCCGCACACAAGCATGCGACCGGGCACAAGCATGCGTCCGGACACAAGGCAATGCGTCCGGACACAAGCATGCGTCCGGACACAAGCATGCGTCCGGACACAAGCATGCGACCGGACTCAAGCATGCGTCCGGACACAAGCATGCGTCCGGACACAAGCATGCGACCGGACACAAGCATGCGTCCGGACACAAGCATGCGTCCGGACACAAGCATGCGACCGGACACAAGCATGCGTCCGGACACAAGCATGCGTCCGGACACAAGCATGCGACCGGACTCAAGCATGCGTCCGGACACAAGCATGCGTCCGGACACAAGCATGCGTCAGGACACAAGCATGCGACCGGACTCAAGCATGCGTCAGGACACAAGCATGCGTCCGGACACAAGCATGCGTCAGGACACAAGCATGCGTCCGGACACAAGCATGCGTCCGGACACAAGCATGCGTCCGGACACAAGCATGCGTCCGGACACAAGCATGCGTCCGGACACAAGCATGCGACCGGGCACAAGCATGCGTCCGGACACAAGCATGCGTCTGGACACAAGCATGCGTCCGGACACAAGCATGCGTCGAGACACAAGCATGCGACCGGACACAAGCATGCGTCCGGACACAAGCATGCAACCGGGCACAAGCATGCGTCCAAACACAAGCATGCGTCCGGACACAAGCATGCGTCCGGACACAAGAATGCGACCGGGCACAAGCATGCGTCCAAACACAAGCATGCGTCCGGACACAAGCATGCGACCGGACACGAGCATGCGTCCGGACACGAGCATGCGTCCGGACACAAGCATGCGTCCGGACACAAGCATGCGTCCGGACACAAGCATGCGTCCGGACCCAAGCATGCGTCCGGACACAAGCATGCGTCCGGACACAAGCATGCGTCCGGACACAAGCATGCGACCGGACTCAAGCATGCGTCCGGACACAAGCATGCGTCCGGACACAAGCATGCGTCCGGACTCAAGCATGGGTCCGGACACGAGCATGCGTCCGGACACAAGCATGTGTCAGACACAAGCATGCGTCCGGACACAAGCATGCGTCCGGACACAAGCATGCGTCCGGACACAAGCATGCGTCCGGACACAAGCATGCGACCGGACACAAGCATGCGACCGGACACAAGCATGCGTCCGGACACAAGCATGCGTCCGGACACAAGCATGCGACCGGACTCAAGCATGCGGTCGGACACAAGGATGCGACCGGACACAAGCATGCGTCCGGACACAAGCATGCGTCCGGACACAAGCATGCGTCCGGACACAAGCATGCGACCGGACTCAAGCATGCGTCCGGACACAAGCATGCGTCCAAACACAAGCATGCGTCCGGACACAAGCATGCGTCCGGACACAAGCATGCGACCGGACACAAGCATGCGTCCGGACACAAGCATGCGTCCGTACACAAGCATGCGTCCGGACACAAGCATGCGACCGGACTCAAGCATGCGGTCGGACACAAGCATGCGACCAGACACAAGCATGCGTCCGCACACAAGCATGCGACCGGGCACAAGCATGCGTCCGGACACAAGCATGCGTCCGGACACAAGCATGCGTCCGGACACAAGCATGCGTCCGGACACAAGCATGCGACCGGACTCAAGCATGCGTCCGGACACAAGCATGCGTCCGGACATAAGCATGCGACCGGACACAAGCATGCGTCCGGACACAAGCATGCGACCGGACTCAAGCATGCGTCCGGACACAAGCATGCGACCGGACACAAGCATGCGTCCAAACACAAGCATGCGTCCGGACACAAGCATGCGTCCGGACACAAGCATGCGACCGGACTCAAGCATGCGTCCGGACACAAGCATGCGTCCGGACACAAGCATGTGACCGGACACAAGCATGCGTCCGGACACAAGCATGCGACCGGACACAAGCATGCGGTCGGACACAAGCATGCGACCGGACACAAGCATGCGTCCGGACACAAGCATGCGTCCGGACACAAGCATGCGTCCGGACACAAGCATGCGTCCGGACACAAGCATGCGACCGGGCACAAGCATGCGTCCGGACACAAGCATGCGTCCGGACACAAGCATGCGTCCGACACAAGCATGCGTCCGGACACAAGCATGCGTCCGGACACAAGCATGCGACCGGACACAAGCATGCGACCGGACTCAAGCATGCGTCCGGACACAAGCATGCGTCCGGACACAAGCATGCGTCCGGACACAAGCATGCGTCCGGACACAAGCATGCGTCCGGACACAAGCATGCGTCCGGACACAAGCATGCGTCCGGACACAAGCATGCGTCCGGACACAAGCATGCGTCCGGACACAAGCATGCGTCCGGACACAAGCATGCGTCCGGACACAAGCATGCGTCCGGACACAAGCATGCGTCCGGACACAAGCATGCGTCCGGACACAAGCACGCGACCGGACACAAGCATGCGTCCGGACACAAGCATGCGTCGGGCACAAGCATGCGTCCGGACACAAGCATGCGTCCGGACACAAGCATGCGACCGGACTCAAGCATGCGTCCGGACACAAGCATGCGACCGGACACAAGCATGCGTCCGGACACAAGCATGCGTCCGGACACAAGCATGCGTCGGACACAAGCATGCGTCCGGACACAAGCATGCGTCCAGACACAAGCATGCGTCCGGACACAAGCATGCGTCTGGACACAAGCATGCGTCCGGACACAAGCATGCGTCCGGACACAAGCATGCGTCCGGACACAAGCATGCGACCGGACTCAAGCATGCGTCCGGACACAAGCATGCGTCCGGACACAAGCATGCGTCGGACACAAGCATGCGTCCGGACACAAGCATGCGTCCGGACACAAGCATGCGTCCGGACACAAGCATGCGTCCGTACACAAGCATGCGTCCGGACACAAGCATGCGACCGGACACAAGCATGCGACCGGACACAAGCATGCGTCCGGACACAAGCATGCGTCCGGACACAAGCATGCGTCCGGACACAAGCATGCGTCCGGACACAAGCATGCGTCCGGACACAAGCATGCGTCCGGACACAAGCATGCGTCCGGACACAAGCATGCGTCCGGACACAAGCATGCATCCGGACACAAGCATGCGACCGGACACAAGCATGCGTCCGGACACAAGCATGCGTCCGGACACAAGCATGCGTCCGGACACAAGCATGCGTCCGGACACAAGCATGCGTCCGGACACAAGCATGCGTCCGGACACAAGCATGCGTCCGGACACAAGCATGCGTCCGGACACAAGCATGCGTCCGGACACAAGCATGCGACCGGACACAAGCATGCGTCGGACACAAGCATGCGACCGGACACAAGCATGCGTCCGGACACAAGCATGCGTCCGGACACAAGCATGCGTCCGGACACAAGCATGCGTCCGGACACAAGCATGCGACCGGACACAAGCATGCGTCCGGACACAAGCATGCGTCCGGACACAAGCATGCGTCCGGACACAAGCATGCGTCCGGACACAAGCATGCGTCCGGACACAAGCATGCGACCGGACTCAAGCATGCGACCGGACTCAAGCATGCGTCCGGACACAAGCATGCGTCCGGACACAAGCATGCGTCCGGACACAAGCATGCGTCCGGACACAAGCATGCGTCCGGACACAAGCATGCGTCCGGACACAAGCATGCGTCCGGACACAAGCATGCGTCCGGACACAAGCATGCGTCCGGACACAAGCATGCATCCGGACACAAGCATGCGTCCGGACACAAGCATGCGTCCGGACACAAGCATGCGTCCGGACACAAGCATGCGTCCGGACACAAGCATGCGTCCGGACACAAGCATGCGTCCGGACACAAGCATGCGTCCGGACACAAGCATGCGTCCGGACACAAGCATGCGTCCGGACACAAGCATGCGACCGGACTCAAGCATGCGTCGGACACAAGCATGCGACCGGACACAAGCATGCGTCCGGACACAAGCATGCGTCCGGACACAAGCATGCGTCCGGACACAAGCATGCGTCCGGACACAAGCATGCGACCGGACACAAGCATGCGTCCGGACACAAGCATGCGTCCGGACACAAGCATGCGTCCGGACACAAGCATGCGTCCGGACACAAGCATGCGTCCGGACACAAGCATGCAACCGGACTCAAGCATGCGACCGGACTCAAGCATGCGTCCGGACACAAGCATGCGTCCGGACACAAGCATGCGTCCGGACACAAGCATGCGTCCGGACACAAGCATGCGTCCGGACACAAGCATGCGACCGGACACAAGCATGCGTCCGGACACAAGCATGCGTCCGGACACAAGCATGCGTCCGGACACAAGCATGCATCCGGACACAAGCATGCGTCCGGACACAAGCATGCGTCCGGACACAAGCATGCGTCCGGACACAAGCATGCGTCCGGACACAAGCATGCGACCGGACTCAAGCATGCGTCCGGACACAAGCATGCGTCCGGACACAAGCATGCGTCCAAACACAAGCATGCGTCCGGACACAAGCATGCGTCCGGACACAAGCATGCGTCCGGACACAAGCATGCGACCGGACACAAGCATGCGTCCGGACACAAGCATGCGTCCGGACACAAGCATGCGTCCGGACACAAGCATGCGTCCGGACACAAGCATGCGTCCGGACACAAGCATGCGTCCGGACACAAGCATGCGTCTGGACACAAGCATGCGACCGGACACAAGCATGCGTCCGGACACAAGCATGCGTCCGGACACAAGCATGCGTCCGGACACAAGCATGCGTCCGGACACAAGCATGCGTCCGGACACAAGCATGCGTCCGGACACAAGCATGCGTCCGGACACAAGCATGCGTCCGGACACAAGCATGCGTCCGGACACAAGCATGCGTCCGGACACAAGCATGCGACCGGACACAAGCATGCGACCGGACACAAGCATGCGTCCGGACACAAGCATGCGTCCGGACACAAGCATGCGTCCGGACACAAGCATGCGTCCGGACACAAGCATGCGTCCGGACACAAGCATGCGTCCGGACACAAGCATGCGTCCGGACACAAGCATGCGTCCGGACACAAGCATGCGTCCGGACACAAGCATGCGTCGGACACAAGCATGCGTCCGGACACAAGCATGCGTCCGGACACAAGCATGCGTCCGGACACAAGCATGCGTCCGGACACAAGCATGCGTCCGGACACAAGCATGCGTCCGGACACAAGCATGCGACCGGACACAAGCATGCGACCGGACACAAGCATGCGTCCGGACACAAGCATGCGTCCGGACACAAGCATGCGTCCGGACACAAGCATGCGTCCGGACACAAGCATGCGACCGGACACAAGCATGCGTCCGGACACAAGCATGCGTCCGGACACAAGCATGCGTCCGGACACAAGCATGCGTCCGGACACAAGCATGCGTCCGGACACAAGCATGCGTCCGGACACAAGCATGCGTCCGGACACAAGCATGCGTCCGGACACAAGCATGCGTCCGGACACAAGCATGCGTCCGGACACAAGCATGCGTCCGGACACAAGCATGCGTCCGGACACAAGCATGCGTCCGGACACAAGCATGCGTCCGGACACAAGCATGCGTCCGGACACAAGCATGCGTCCGGACACAAGCATGCGTCCGGACACAAGCATGCGTCCGGACACAAGCATGCGTCCGGACACAAGCATGCGTCCGGACACAAGCATGCGTCCGGACACAAGCATGCGTCCGGACACAAGCATGCGTCGGACACAAGCATGCGTCCGGACACAAGCATGCGTCGGACACAAGCATGCGTCCGGACACAAGCATGCGTCCGGACACAAGCATGCGTCCGGACACAAGCATGCGTCCGGACACAAGCATGCGTCCGGACACAAGCATGCGTCCGGACACAAGCATGCGTCCGGACACAAGCATGCGTCCGGACACAAGCATGCGTCCGGACACAAGCATGCGTCCGGACACAAGCATGCGTCCGGACACAAGCATGCGTCCGGACACAAGCATGCGTCCGGACACAAGCATGCGTCCGGACACAAGCATGCGTCCGGACACAAGCATGCGTCCGGACACAAGCATGCGTCCGGACACAAGCATGCGTCCGGACACAAGCATGCGTCCGGACACAAGCATGCGTCCGGACACAAGCATGCGTCCGGACACAAGCATGCGTCCGGACACAAGCATGCGTCCGGACACAAGCATGCGTCCGGACACAAGCATGCGTCCGGACACAAGCATGCGTCCGGACACAAGCATGCGTCCGGACACAAGCATGCGTCCGGACACAAGCATGCGTCCGGACACAAGCATGCGTCCGGACACAAGCATGCGTCCGGACACAAGCATGCGTCCGGACACAAGCATGCGTCCGGACACAAGCATGCGTCCGGACACAAGCATGCGTCCGGACACAAGCATGCGTCCGGACACAAGCATGCGTCCGGACACAAGCATGCGTCCGGACACAAGCATGCGTCCGGACACAAGCATGCGTCCGGACACAAGCATGCGTCCGGACACAAGCATGCGTCCGGACACAAGCATGCGTCCGGACACAAGCATGCGTCCGGACACAAGCATGCGTCCGGACACAAGCATGCGTCCGGACACAAGCATGCGTCCGGACACAAGCATGCGTCCGGACACAAGCATGCGTCCGGACACAAGCATGCGTCCGGACACAAGCATGCGTCCGGACACAAGCATGCGTCCGGACACAAGCATGCGTCCGGACACAAGCATGCGTCCGGACACAAGCATGCGACCGGACACAAGCATGCGTCCGGACACAAGCATGCGTCCGGACACAAGCATGCGTCCGGACACAAGCATGCGTCCGGACACAAGCATGCGTCCGGACACAAGCATGCGTCCGGACACAAGCATGCGTCCGGACACAAGCATGCGTCCGGACACAAGCATGCGTCCGGACACAAGCATGCGTCCGGACACAAGCATGCGTCCGGACACAAGCATGCGTCCGGACACAAGCATGCGTCCGGACACAAGCATGCGTCCGGACACAAGCATGCGTCCGGACACAAGCATGCGTCCGGACACAAGCATGCGTCCGGACACAAGCATGCGTCCGGACACAAGCATGCGTCCGGACACAAGCATGCGTCCGGACACAAGCATGCGTCCGGACACAAGCATGCGTCCGGACACAAGCATGCGTCCGGACACAAGCATGCGTCCGGACACAAGCATGCGTCCGGACACAAGCATGCGTCCGGACACAAGCATGCGTCCGGACACAAGCATGCGTCCGGACACAAGCATGCGTCCGGACACAAGCATGCGTCCGGACACAAGCATGCGTCCGGACACAAGCATGCGTCCGGACACAAGCATGCGTCCGGACACAAGCATGCGTCCGGACACAAGCATGCGTCCGGACACAAGCATGCGTCCGGACACAAGCATGCGTCCGGACACAAGCATGCGTCCGGACACAAGCATGCGTCCGGACACAAGCATGCGTCCGGACACAAGCATGCGTCCGGACACAAGCATGCGTCCGGACACAAGCATGCGTCCGGACACAAGCATGCGTCCGGACACAAGCATGCGTCCGGACACAAGCATGCGTCCGGACACAAGCATGCGTCCGGACACAAGCATGCGTCCGGACACAAGCATGCGTCCGGACACAAGCATGCGTCCGGACACAAGCATGCGTCCGGACACAAGCATGCGTCCGGACACAAGCATGCGTCCGGACACAAGCATGCGTCCGGACACAAGCATGCGTCCGGACACAAGCATGCGTCCGGACACAAGCATGCGGACACAAGCATGCGACCGGACACAAGCATGCGTCCGGACACAAGCATGCGTCCGGACACAAGCATGCGTCCGGACACAAGCATGCGTCCGGACACAAGCATGCGTCCGGACACAAGCATGCGTCCGGACACAAGCATGCGTCCGGACACAAGCATGCGTCCGGACACAAGCATGCGTCCGGACACAAGCATGCGTCCGGACACAAGCATGCGTCCGGACACAAGCATGCGTCCGGACACAAGCATGCGTCCGGACACAAGCATGCGTCCGGACACAAGCATGCGTCCGGACACAAGCATGCGTCCGGACACAAGCATGCGTCCGGACACAAGCATGCGTCCGGACACAAGCATGCGTCCGGACACAAGCATGCGTCCGGACACAAGCATGCGTCCGGACACAAGCATGCGTCCGGACACAAGCATGCGTCCGGACACAAGCATGCGTCCGGACACAAGCATGCGTCCGGACACAAGCATGCGTCCGGACACAAGCATGCGTCCGGACACAAGCATGCGTCCGGACACAAGCATGCGTCCGGACACAAGCATGCGTCCGGACACAAGCATGCGTCCGGACACAAGCATGCGTCCGGACACAAGCATGCGTCCGGACACAAGCATGCGTCCGGACACAAGCATGCGTCCGGACACAAGCATGCGTCCGGACACAAGCATGCGTCCGGACACAAGCATGCGTCCGGACACAAGCATGCGTCCGGACACAAGCATGCGTCCGGACACAAGCATGCGTCCGGACACAAGCATGCGTCCGGACACAAGCATGCGTCCGGACACAAGCATGCGTCCGGACACAAGCATGCGTCCGGACACAAGCATGCGACCGGACACAAGCATGCGTCCGGACACAAGCATGCGTCCGGACACAAGCATGCGTCCGGACACAAGCATGCGTCCGGACACAAGCATGCGTCCGGACACAAGCATGCGACCGGACACAAGCATGCGTCCGGACACAAGCATGCGTCCGGACACAAGCATGCGTCCGGACACAAGCATGCGTCCGGACACAAGCATGCGTCCGGACACAAGCATGCGTCCGGACACAAGCATGCGTCCGGACACAAGCATGCGTCCGGACACAAGCATGCGTCCGGACACAAGCATGCGTCCGGACACAAGCATGCGTCCGGACACAAGCATGCGTCCGGACACAAGCATGCGTCCGGACACAAGCATGCGTCCGGACACAAGCATGCGTCCGGACACAAGCATGCGTCCGGACACAAGCATGCGTCCGGACACAAGCATGCGTCCGGACACAAGCATGCGTCCGGACACAAGCATGCGTCCGGACACAAGCATGCGTCCGGACACAAGCATGCGTCCGGACACAAGCATGCGTCCGGACACAAGCATGCGTCCGGACACAAGCATGCGTCCGGACACAAGCATGCGTCCGGACACAAGCATGCGACCGGACACAAGCATGCGTCCGGACACAAGCATGCGACCGGACACAAGCATGCGTCCGGACACAAGCATGCGTCCGGACACAAGCATGCGACCGGACACAAGCATGCGTCCGGACACAAGCATGCGACCGGACACAAGCATGCGTCGGACACAAGCATGCGTCCGGACACAAGCATGCGTCCGGACACAAGCATGCGTCCGGACACAAGCATGCGTCCGGACACAAGCATGCGTCCGGACACAAGCATGCGTCCGGACACAAGCATGCGTCCGGACACAAGCATGCGTCCGGACACAAGCATGCGTCCGGACACAAGCATGCGTCCGGACACAAGCATGCGTCCGGACACAAGCATGCGTCCGGACACAAGCATGCGTCCGGACACAAGCATGCGTCCGGACACAAGCATGCGTCCGGACACAAGCATGCGTCCGGACACAAGCATGCGTCCGGACACAAGCATGCGTCCGGACACAAGCATGCGTCCGGACACAAGCATGCGTCCGGACACAAGCATGCGTCCGGACACAAGCATGCGTCCGGACACAAGCATGCGTCCGGACACAAGCATGCGTCCGGACACAAGCATGCGTCCGGACACAAGCATGCGTCCGGACACAAGCATGCGTCCGGACACAAGCATGCGTCCGGACACAAGCATGCGTCCGGACACAAGCATGCGTCCGGACACAAGCATGCGTCCGGACACAAGCATGCGTCCGGACACAAGCATGCGTCCGGACACAAGCATGCGTCCGGACACAAGCATGCGTCCGGACACAAGCATGCGACCGGACACAAGCATGCGTCCGGACACAAGCATGCGTCCGGACACAAGCATGCGTCCGGACACAAGCATGCGTCCGGACACAAGCATGCGACCGGACACAAGCATGCGTCCGGACACAAGCATGCGTCCGGACACAAGCATGCGTCCGGACACAAGCATGCGTCCGGACACAAGCATGCGTCCGGACACAAGCATGCGTCCGGACACAAGCATGCGACCGGACACAAGCATGCGTCCGGACACAAGCATGCGTCCGGACACAAGCATGCGTCCGGACACAAGCATGCGTCCGGACACAAGCATGCGTCCGGACACAAGCATGCGTCCGGACACAAGCATGCGACCGGACACAAGCATGCGTCCGGACACAAGCATGCGTCCGGACACAAGCATGCGTCCGGACACAAGCATGCGTCCGGACACAAGCATGCGTCCGGACACAAGCATGCGTCCGGACACAAGCATGCGTCCGGACACAAGCATGCGTCCGGACACAAGCATGCGTCCGGACACAAGCATGCGTCCGGACACAAGCATGCGTCCGGACACAAGCATGCGTCGGGGACACAAGCATGCGTCCGGACACAAGCATGCGTCCGGACACAAGCATGCGTCCGGACACAAGCATGCGTCCGGACACAAGCATGCGTCCGGACACAAGCATGCGTCCGGACACAAGCATGCGTCCGGACACAAGCATGCGTCCGGACACAAGCATGCGTCCGGACACAAGCATGCGTCCGGACACAAGCATGCGTCCGGACACAAGCATGCGTCCGGACACAAGCATGCGTCCGGACACAAGCATGCGTCCGGACACAAGCATGCGTCCGGACACAAGCATGCGTCCGGACACAAGCATGCGTCCGGACACAAGCATGCGTCCGGACACAAGCATGCGTCCGGACACAAGCATGCGTCCGGACACAAGCATGCGTCCGGACACAAGCATGCGTCCGGACACAAGCATGCGTCCGGACACAAGCATGCGTCCGGACACAAGCATGCGTCCGGACACAAGCATGCGTCCGGACACAAGCATGCGTCCGGACACAAGCATGCGTCCGGACACAAGCATGCGTCCGGACACAAGCATGCGTCCGGACACAAGCATGCGTCCGGACACAAGCATGCGTCCGGACACAAGCATGCGACCGGACACAAGCATGCGTCCGGACACAAGCATGCGTCCGGACACAAGCATGCGTCCGGACACAAGCATGCGTCCGGACACAAGCATGCGTCCGGACACAAGCATGCGTCGGACACAAGCATGCGACCGGACACAAGCATGCGTCCGGACACAAGCATGCGTCCGGACACAAGCATGCGTCCGGACACAAGCATGCGTCCGGACACAAGCATGCGACCGGACACAAGCATGCGTCCGGACACAAGCATGCGTCCGGACACAAGCATGCGTCCGGACACAAGCATGCGTCCGGACACAAGCATGCGTCCGGACACAAGCATGCGTCCGGACACAAGCATGCGTCCGGACACAAGCATGCGTCCGGACACAAGCATGCGTCCGGACACAAGCATGCGACGGACACAAGCATGCGTCCGGACACAAGCATGCGTCCGGACACAAGCATGCGTCCGGACACAAGCATGCGTCCGGACACAAGCATGCGTCCGGACACAAGCATGCGTCCGGACACAAGCATGCGTCCGGACACAAGCATGCGTCCGGACACAAGCATGCGTCCGGACACAAGCATGCGTCCGGACACAAGCATGCGTCCGGACACAAGCATGCGTCCGGACACAAGCATGCGTCCGGACACAAGCATGCGTCCGGACACAAGCATGCGTCCGGACACAAGCATGCGTCCGGACACAAGCATGCGTCCGGACACAAGCATGCGTCCGGACACAAGCATGCGTCCGGACACAAGCATGCGTCCGGACACAAGCATGCGACCGGACACAAGCATGCGTCCGGACACAAGCATGCGTCCGGACACAAGCATGCGTCCGGACACAAGCATGCGTCCGGACACAAGCATGCGTCCGGACACAAGCATGCGTCCGGACACAAGCATGCGTCCGGACACAAGCATGCGTCCGGACACAAGCATGCGTCGGACACAAGCATGCGTCCGGACACAAGCATGCGACCGGACACAAGCATGCGTCCGGACACAAGCATGCGTCCGGACACAAGCATGCGTCCGGACACAAGCATGCGTCCGGACTCAAGCATGCGTCCGGACACAAGCATGCGTCCGGACACAAGCATGCGTCCGGACACAAGCATGCGTCCGGACACAAGCATGCGTCCGGACACAAGCATGCGTCCGGACACAAGCATGCGTCCGGACACAAGCATGCGTCCGGACACAAGCATGCGACCGGACACAAGCATGCGTCCGGACACAAGCATGCGTCCGGACACAAGCATGCGACCGGACACAAGCATGCGTCCGGACACAAGCATGCGTCCGGACACAAGCATGCGACCGGACACAAGCATGCGTCCGGACACAAGCATGCGTCCGGACACAAGCATGCGTCCGGACACAAGCATGCGTCCGGACACAAGCATGCGTCCGGACACAAGCATGCGTCCGGACACAAGCATGCGTCCGGACACAAGCATGCGTCCGGACACAAGCATGCGTCCGGACACAAGCATGCGTCCGGACACAAGCATGCGTCCGGACACAAGCATGCGTCCGGACACAAGCATGCGTCCGGACACAAGCATGCGTCCGGACACAAGCATGCGTCCGGACACAAGCATGCGTCCGGACACAAGCATGCGTCCGGACACAAGCATGCGACGGACACAAGCATGCGTCCGGACACAAGCATGCGTCCGGACACAAGCATGCGTCGGACACAAGCATGCGTCCGGACACAAGCATGCGACCGGACACAAGCATGCGTCCGGACACAAGCATGCGTCCGGACACAAGCATGCGTCCGGACACAAGCATGCGTCCGGACACAAGCATGCGTCCGGACACAAGCATGCGTCCGGACACAAGCATGCGCCGGACACAAGCATGCGTCCGGACACAAGCATGCGTCCGGACACAAGCATGCGTCCGGACACAAGCATGCGTCCGGACACAAGCATGCGTCCGGACACAAGCATGCGTCCGGACACAAGCATGCGTCCGGACACAAGCATGCGTCCGGACACAAGCATGCGTCCGGACACAAGCATGCGTCCGGACACAAGCATGCGTCCGGACACAAGCATGCGACCGGACACAAGCATGCGTCGGACACAAGCATGCGTCCGGACACAAGCATGCGTCCGGACACAAGCATGCGTCCGGACACAAGCATGCGACCGGACACAAGCATGCGACCGGACACAAGCATGCGTCCGGACACAAGCATGCGTCCGGACACAAGCATGCGTCCGGACACAAGCATGCGTCCGGACACAAGCATGCGTCCGGACACAAGCATGCGTCCGGACACAAGCATGCGTCCGGACACAAGCATGCGTCCGGACACAAGCATGCGTCCGGACACAAGCATGCGTCCGGACACAAGCATGCGTCGGACACAAGCATGCGTCCGGACACAAGCATGCGTCCGGACACAAGCATGCGTCCGGACACAAGCATGCGTCCGGACACAAGCATGCGTCCGGACACAAGCATGCGTCCGGACACAAGCATGCGACCGGACACAAGCATGCGTCCGGACACAAGCATGCGTCCGGACACAAGCATGCGTCCGGACACAAGCATGCGTCCGGACACAAGCATGCGACCGGACACAAGCATGCGTCCGGACACAAGCATGCGTCCGGACACAAGCATGCGTCCGGACACAAGCATGCGTCCGGACACAAGCATGCGTCCGGACACAAGCATGCGTCCGGACACAAGCATGCGTCCGGACACAAGCATGCGACCGGACACAAGCATGCGTCCGGACACAAGCATGCGTCCGGACACAAGCATGCGTCCGGACACAAGCATGCGACCGGACACAAGCATGCGTCCGGACACAAGCATGAACCGGACACAAGCATGCGTCCGGACACAAGCATGCGTCCGGACACAAGCATGCGTCCGGACACAAGCATGCGTCCGGACACAAGCATGCGTCCGGACACAAGCATGCGTCGGACACAAGCATGCGACCCGACACAAGCATGCGTCCGGACACAAGCATGCGTCCGGACACAAGCATGCGACCGGACACAAGCATGCGTCGGACACAAGCATGCGACCGGACACAAGCATGCGTCCGGACACAAGCATGCGTCCGGACACAAGCATGCGTCCGGACACAAGCATGCGTCCGGACACAAGCATGCGTCCGGACACAAGCATGCGTCCGGACACAAGCATGCGACCGGACACAAGCATGCGTCCGGACACAAGCATGCGTCCGGACACAAGCATGCGTCCGGACACAAGCATGCGTCCGGACACAAGCATGCGTCCGGACACAAGCATGCGTCGGACACAAGCATGCGTCCGGACACAAGCATGCGTCCGGACACAAGCATGCGTCCGGACACAAGCATGCGTCCGGACACAAGCATGCGTCCGGACACAAGCATGCGTCGGACACAAGCATGCGTCCGGACACAAGCATGCGTCCGGACACAAGCATGCGTCGGACACAAGCATGCGTCCGGACACAAGCATGCGTCCGGACACAAGCATGCGTCCGGACACAAGCATGCGTCCGGACACAAGCATGCGTCCGGACACAAGCATGCGTCCGGACACAAGCATGCGAACGGACACAAGCATGCGTCCGGACACAAGCATGCGACCGGACACAAGCATGCGTCCGGACACAAGCATGCGTCCGGACACAAGCATGCGTCCGGACACAAGCATGCGTCCGGACACAAGCATGCGTCCGGACACAAGCATGCGTCCGGACACAAGCATGCGTCCGGACACAAGCATGCGTCCGGACACAAGCATGCGTCCGGACACAAGCATGCGTCCGGACACAAGCATGCGTCCGGACACAAGCATGCGTCCGGACACAAGCATGCGTCCGGACACAAGCATGCGTCCGGACACAAGCATGCGTCCGGACACAAGCATGCGTCCGGACACAAGCATGCGTCCGGACACAAGCATGCGTCCGGACACAAGCATGCGTCCGGACACAAGCATGCGTCCGGACACAAGCATGCGTCCGGACACAAGCATGCGTCCGGACACAAGCATGCGTCCGGACACAAGCATGCGTCCGGACACAAGCATGCGTCCGGACACAAGCATGCGTCCGGACACAAGCATGCGTCCGGACACAAGCATGCGTCCGGACACAAGCATGCGTCCGGACACAAGCATGCGACCGGACACAAGCATGCGTCCGGACTCAAGCATGCGTCGGACACAAGCATGCGTCCGGACACAAGCATGCGTCCGGGACACAGCATGCGTCCGGACACAAGCATGCGTCCGGACACAAGCATGCGACCGGACACAAGCATGCGTCCGGACACAAGCATGCGTCGGACACAAGCATGCGTCCGGACACAAGCATGCGTCCGGACACAAGCATGCGTCCGGACACAAGCATGCGTCCGGACACAAGCATGCGACCGGACACAAGCATGCGTCCGGACACAAGCATGCGTCCGGACACAAGCATGCGACCGGACACAAGCATGCGTCCGGACACAAGCATGCGTCCGGACACAAGCATGCGACCGGACACAAGCATGCGACCGGACACAAGCATGCGTCGGACACAAGCATGCGTCCGGACACAAGCATGCGTCCGGACACAAGCATGCGTCCGGACACAAGCATGCGTCCGGACACAAGCATGCGTCCGGACACAAGCATGCGTCGGACACAAGCATGCGTCCGGACACAAGCATGCGTCCGGACACAAGCATGCGTCCGGACACAAGCATGCGTCGGACACAAGCATGCGTCCGGACACAAGCATGCGTCGGACACAAGCATGCGTCCGGACACAAGCATGCGTCCGGACACAAGCATGCGTCCGAACAAAGCATGCGTCCGGACACAAGCATGCGTCCGGACACAAGCATGCGTCCGGACACAAGCATGCGTCCGGACACAAGCATGCGTCCGGACACAAGCATGCGTCAGGACACAAGCATGCGTCCGGACACAAGCATGCGTCCGGACACAAGCATGCGTCCGGACACAAGCATGCGACCGGACTCAAGCATGCGTCCGGACACAAGCATGCGTCCGGACACAAGCATGCGTCGGACACAAGCATGCGTCCGGACACAAGCATGCGTCCGGACACAAGCATGCGTCCGGACACAAGCATGCGTCCGGACACAAGCATGCGGTCGGACACAAGCATGCGTCCGGACACAAGCATGCGACGGACACAAGCATGCGTCCGGACACAAGCATGCGTCCGGACACAAGCATGCGACCGGACACAAGCATGCGTCCGGACACAAGCATGCGACGGACACAAGCATGCGTCCGGACACAAGCATGCGTCCGGACACAAGCATGCGTCCGGACACAAGCATGCGTCCGGACACAAGCATGCGTCCGGACACAAGCATGCGTCCGGACACAAGCATGCGTCCGGACACAAAGCATGCGACCGGACTCAAGCATGCGTCCGGACACAAGCATGCGTCCGGACACAAGCATGCGTCCGGACACAAGCATGCGTCCGGACACAAGCATGCGTCCGGACACAAGCATGCGTCCGGACACAAGCATGCGCGGACACAAGCATGCGTCCGGACACACAAGCATGCGTCCGGACACAAGCATGCGTCCGGACACAAGCATGCGTCCGGACACAAGCATGCGTCCGGACACAAGCATGCGTCCGGACACAAGCATGCGACCGGACACAAGCATGCGTCCGGACACAAGCATGCGTCGGACACAAGCATGCGTCCGGACACAAGCATGCGTCCGACACAAGCATGCGTCCGGACACAAAGCATGCGTCCGGACACAAGCATGCGACCGGACACAAGCATGCGTCCGGACACAAGCATGCGTCCGGACACAAGCATGCGTCGGACACAAGCATGCGCCGGACACAAGCATGCGTCCGGACACAAGCATGCGACGGACACAAGCATGCGTCCGGACACAAGCATGCGTCCGGACACAAGCATGCGTCCGGACACAAGCATGCGTCCGGACACAAGCATGCGTCCGGACACAAGCATGCGTCCGGACACAAGCATGCGTCCGGACACAAGCATGCGTCGGACAAGCATGCGTCCGGACACAAGCATGCGTCTGGACACAAGCATGCGTCGGACACAAGCATGCGTCCGGAAACAAGCATGCGTCCGGACACAAGCATGCGTCCGGACACAAGCATGCGTCCGGACACAAGCATGCGTCCGGACACAAGCATGCGTCCGGACACAAGCATGCGTCCGGACACAAGCATGCGTCTGGACACAAGCATGCGTCGGACACAAGCATGCGTCCGGACAGCATGCGTCCGGACACAAGCATGCGTCCGGACACAAGCATGCGTCCGGACACAAGCATGCGACCGGACACAAGCATGCGTCGGACACAAGCATGCGACAGACACAAGCATGCGTCGGACACAAGCATGCGTCCGGACACAAGCATGCGTCCGGACACAAGCATGCGTCCGGACACAAGCATGCGTCCGGACACAAGCATGCGTCCGGACACAAGCATGCGTCCGGACACAAGCATGCGTCCGGACACAAGCATGCGTCCGGACACAAGCATGCGTCCGGACACAAGCATGCGTCCGGACACAAGCATGCGTCCGGACACAAGCATGCGTCCGGACACAAGCATGCGTCCGGACACAAGCATGCGTCCGGACACAAGCATGCGTCCGGACACAAGCATGCGTCCGGACACAAGCATGCGTCCGGACACAAGCATGCGTCCGGACACAAGCATGCGTCCGGACACAAGCATGCGTCCGGACACAAGCATGCGTCCGACACAAGCATGCGTCCGGACACAAGCATGCGTCCGGACACAAGCATGCGTCCGGACACAAGCATGCGTCCGGACACAAGCATGCGTCCGGACACAAGCATGCGTCCGGACACAAGCATGCGTCCGGACACAAGCATGCGTCCGGACACAAGCATGCGTCCGGACACAAGCATGCGTCCGGACACAAGCATGCGTCCGAACAACCATGCGTCCGGACACAAGCATGCGTCCGGACACAAGCATGCGACCGGACACAAGCATGCGTCCGGACACAAGCATGCGTCCGGACACAAGCATGCGACGGACACAAGCATGCGTCCGGACACAAGCATGCGACCGGACACAAGCATGCGTCCGGACACAAGCATGCGTCCGGACACAAGCATGCGTCGGACACAAGCATGCGTCGGACACAAGCATGCGTCCGGACACAAGCATGCGTCCGGACACAAGCATGCGTCCGGACACAAGCATGCGTCCGGACACAAGCATGCGTCCGGACACAAGCATGCGTCCGGACACAAGCATGCGTCCGGACACAAGCATGCGTCCGGACACAAGCATGCGTCCGGACACAAGCATGCGTCCGGCACAAGCATGCGTCCGGACACAAGCATGCGTCCGGACACAAGCATGCGTCCGGACACAAGCATGCGTCCGGACACAAGCATGCGACCGGACTCAAGCATGCGTCCGGACACAAGCATGCGTCCGGACAAAGCATGCGTCCGGACACAAGCATGCGTCCGGACACAAGCATGCGTCCGGACACAAGCATGCGTCCGGACACAAGCATGGGACGGACACAAGCATGCGTCCGGACACAAGCATGCGTCCGGACACAAGCATGCGTCCGGACACAAGCATGCGTCCGGACACAAGCATGCGTCCGGACACAAGCATGCGTCCGGACACAAGCATGCGTCCGGACACAAGCATGCGTCCGGACACAAGCATGCCGCCGGACACAAGCATGCGTCCGGAGCATAGGGTCGTGCACAAGCATGCGTCCGGACACAAGCATGCGTCCGGACACAAGCATGCGTCCGGACACAAGCATGCGTCAGGACACAAGCATGCGACCGGACACAAGCATGCGGTCGGACACAAGCATGCGTCCGGACACAAGCATGCGTCCGGACACAAGCATGCGTCCAGACACAAGCATGCGTCCGGACACAAGCATGCGTCGGACACAAGCATGCGTCCGGACACAAGCATGCGACCGGACACAAGCATGCGTCCGGACACAAGCATGCGTCCGGACACAAGCATGCGTCCGGACACAAGCATGCGACCGGACTCAAGCATGCGTCCGGACACAAGCATGCGACCGGACACAAGCATGCGTCCGGACACAAGCATGCGACGGACACAAGCATGCGACGGACAAAGCATGCGTCCGGACACAAGCATGCGACCGGACACAAGCATGCGTCCGGACACAAGCATGCGACCGGACTCAAGCATGCGGTCGGACACAAGCATGCGTCCGGACACAAGCATGCGTCGGACACAAGCATGCGACCGGACACAAGCATGCGTCCGGACACAAGCATGCGTCCGGACACAAGCATGCGTCCGGACACAAGCATGCGTCCGGACACAAGCATGCGTCCGGACACAAGCATGCGTCCGGACACAAGCATGCGTCCGGACACAAGCATGCGTCCGGACACAAGCATGCGACCGGACACAAGCATGCGTCCGGACACAAGCATGCGTCCGGACACAAGCATGCGTCCGGACACAAGCATGCGTCCGGACACAAGCATGCGTCCGGACACAAGCATGCGTCCGGACACAAGCATGCGTCCGGACACAAGCATGCGACCGGACACAAACCACAAGCATGCGTCCGGACACAAGCATGCGTCGGACACAAGCATGCGTCCGGACACAAGCATGCGTCCGGACACAAGCATGCGTCCGGACACAAGCATGCGTCCAGACACAAGCATGCGTCCGGACACAAGCATGCGTCCGGACACAAAAAAAGCTACGGAAAAAAGCATGCGACGGGGACACAAGCATGCGTCCGGACACAAGCATGCGTCCGGACACAAGCATGCGTCCGGACACAAGCATGCGTCCGGACACAAGCATGAGTCCGGACACAAGCATGCGTCCGGACACAAGCATGCGACGGGGCACAAGCATGCGTCCGACACAAGCATGCGTCCGGACACAAGCATGCGTCCGGACACAAGCATGCGTCGGACACAAGCATGCGACCGGACATCAAGCATGCGGTCGGACACAAGCATGCGACCGGACACAAGCATGCGTCCGGACACAAGCATGCGTCCGGACACAAGCATGCGTCCGGACACAAGCATGCGACCGGACATCAAGCATGCGTCCGGACACAAGCATGCGTCCGGACACAAGCATGCGTCCGGACACAAGCATGCGTCGGGACACAAGCATGCGTCCGAACACAAGCAATGCGTCCGGACACAAGCATGCGTCGGACACAAGCATGCGTCGGACCACAAGCATGCGTCCGGACACAAGCATGCGTCCGACACAAGCATGCGTACCGGACACAAGCATGCGTCCGGACACAAGCATGCGTCCGGACACACGCATGCGTCCGGACACAAGCATGCGACGGACACAAGCATGCGTCCGGACACAAGCATGCGTCGGACACAAGCATGCGTCCGGACACAAGCATGCGTCCGGACACAAGCATACGTCGGACACAAGCATGCGTCCGGACACAAGCATGCGTCCGGACCACAAGCATGCGTCCGGACACAAGCATGCGTCGGACACAAGCATGCGACCGGACACAAGCATGCGTCCGGACACAGCATGCGTCCGGACACAAGCATGCGTCCGGACACAAGCATGCGTCCGGACACAAGCATGCGTCCGGACACAAGCATGCGTCCGGACACAAGCATGGGACCGGACACACAAGCATGCGTCCGGACACAAGCATGCGACGGGACACAAGCATGCGTCCGGACACAAGCATGCGTCCGGACACAAGCATGCGTCCGGACACAAGCATGCGTCCGGACACAAGCATGCGTCCGGACACAAGCATGCGTCGGACACAAGCATGCGTCCGGACTCAAGCATGCGTCCGGACACAAGCATGCGTCCGGACACAAGCATGCGTCCGGACACAAGCATGCGTCCGGACTCAAGCATGCGTCCGGACACAAGCATGCGTCCGGACACAAGCATGCGTCCGGACACAAGCATGCACGGGACACAAGCATGCGTCCGGACACAAGCATGCGTCGGACACAAGCATGCGTCCGGACACAAGCATGCGACGGACACAAGCATGCGTCCGGACACAAGCATGCGTCGGACACAAGCATGCGACCGGAACAAGCATGCGTCCGGACACAAGCATGCGTCGGACACAAGCATGCGACTGGACACAAGCATGCGTCCGCGACACAAAAGCATGCGTCCGGACACAAGCATGCGAACGGACACAAGCATGCGACCGGACTCAAGCATGCGTCCGGACACAAGCATGCGTCCGGACACAAGCATGCGTCGGACACAAGCATGCGACGGACACAAGCATGCGTCCGGGACACAAGCAAGCGTCCGGACACAAGCATGCGTCCGGACACAAGCATGCGTCCGGACACAAGCATGCGTCGGACACAAGCATGCGTCCGGACACAAGCATGCGTCCGGACACAAGCATGCGTCCGGACACAAGCATGCGACGGACACAAGCATGCGTCTGACACAAGCATGCGTCCGGACACAAGCATGCGTCCAGACACAAGCATGCGTCCGGACACAAGCATGCGTCCGGACACAAGCATGCGACCGGACTCAAGCATGCGTCCGGACACAAGCATGCGACGGACTCAAGCATGCGTCCGGACACAAGCATGCATCCGGACACAAGCATGCGTCCGAACACGAGCATGCGTCCAGACACAAGCATGCGTCCGGACACAAGCATGCGTCCAGACACAAGCATGCGTCCGGACACAAGCATGCGTCCGGACACAAGCATGCGTCGGACACAAGCATGCGTCCGGACACAAGCATGCGTCCGGACACAAGCATGCGTCCGGACACAAGCATGCGTCCGGACACAAGCATGCGTCCGGACACAAGCATGCGACCGGACACAAGCATGCGTCCGGACACAAGCATGCGTCCGGACACAAGCATGCGTCCGGACACAAGCATGCGTCCGGACACAAGCATGCGACCGGACCAAGCATGCGTCGGACACAAGCATGCGACCGGACACAAGCATGCGTCCGGACACAACCCTGCGTCCGGACACCAAGCATGCGTCCGGACACAAGCATGCGACCGGACACAAGCATGCGTCGGACACAAGCATGCGTCCGGACACAAGCATGCGTCCGGACACAAGCATGCGTCGGGACACAAGCATGCGTCCGAACAAAGCATGCGTCCGGACACAAGCATGCGTCGGACACAAGCATGCGTCAGGACACAAGCATGCGTCCGGACACAAGCATGCGTCCGGACACAAGCATGCGACCGGACCAAGCATGCGTCCGGACACAAGCATGCGTCCGACACAAGCATGCGTCCGGACACAAGCATGCGACCGGACACAAGCATGCGTCCGGACACAAGCATGCGTCCGGACACAAGCATGCGTCCGGACACAAGCATGCGACCGGACACAAGCATATGTCCGGACACAAGCATGCGTCCGGACACAAGCATGCGTCCGACACAAGCATGCGAACCGGACACAAAGCATGCGTCCGGACACAAGCATGCGACGGACACAAGCATGCGTCCGGACACAAGCATGCGTCCGGACACAAGCATGCGTCCGGACACAAGCATGCGTACGGACACAAGCATGCGTCCGGACACAAGCATGCGTCCGGACACAAGCATGCGACGGACACAAGCATGCGTCCGGACACAAGCATGCGTCGGGACACAAGCATGCGTCCGGACACAAGCATGCGTCCGGACACAAGCATGCGCGTCCGGACACAAGCATGCGTCCGGACACAAGCATGCGACCGGACACAAGCATGCGTCGGACACAAGCATGCGTCCGGACACAAGCATGCGTCCGGACACAAGCATGCGTCGGACACAAGCATGCGTCCGGACACAAGCATGCGACCGGACTCAAGCATGCGTTCCGGACACAAGCATGCGTCCGGACACAAGCATGCGTCCGGACACAAGCATGCGTCCGGACACAAGCATGCGTCCGGACACAAGCATGCGTCCGGACACAAGCATGCGTCCGGACACAAGCATGCGACCGGACACAAGCATGCGTCCGGACACAAGCATGCGTCCGGACACAAGCATGCGACCGGACTCAAGCATGCGTCCGGACACAAGCATGCGTCCGGACACAAGCATGCGTCCGGACACAAGAATGCGACCGGACACAAGCATGCGTCCGGACACAAGCATGCGTCCGGACACAAGCATGCGTCCGGACACAAGCATGCGACCGGACACAAGCATATGTCCGGACACAAGCATGCGTCCGGACACAAGCATGCGTCCGACACAAGCATGCGACCGGACTCAAGCATGCGTCCGGACACAAGCATGCGACTGGACACAAGCATGCGTCCGGACACAAGCATGCGTCCGGACACAAGCATGCGTCCGGACACAAGCATCGTACCGGACACAAGCATGCGTCCGGACAAAGCATGCGTCCGGGGACACAAGCATGCGACCGGACAAGCATGCGTCCGGACACAAGCATGCGTACGGACACAAGCATGCGTCCGGACACAAGCATGCGTCCGGACACAAGCATGCGTCCGACACAAGCATGCGTCCGGACACAAGCATGCGACCGGACTCAAGCATGCGGTCGGACACAAGCATGCGACCGGACACAAGCATGCGTCCGAACACAAGCATGCGTCCGGACACAAGCATGCGTCGGACACAAGCATGCGACCGGACTCAAGCATGCGTCCGGACACAAGCATGCGTCCGGACACAAGCATGCGTCCGGACACAAGCATGGCACGGGGACACAAGCATGCGTCCGGACACAAAGCATGCGTCCGGACACAAGCATGCGTCGGACAAAGCATGCGGACAGGACACAAGCATGCGCCGGACACAAGCATGCGTCCGGACACAAGCATACGACCGGACTCAAGCATGCGTCCGGACACAAGCATGCGTCCGGAACACAAGCATGCGTCCGGACACAAGCATGCGACGGACACAAGCATGCGTCCGGACACAAGCATGCGTCCGGACACAAGCATGCGTCCGGACAGAAGCATGCTCCGGACACAAGCATGCGTCCGGACACAAGCATGCGCCGGACACAAGCATGCGTCTGACACAAGCATGCGACCGGACTCAAGCATGCGTCCGGACACAAGCATGCGTCCGGACACAAGCATGCGTCCGGACACAAGCATGCGTCCGGACACAAGCATGCGTCCGGACACAAGCATGCGTCCGGACACAAGCATGCGTCCGGACACAAGCATGCGACTGGACTCAAGCATGCGTCCGGACACAAGCATGCGACCGGACACAAGCATGCGTCACTCGGACACAAGCATGCGTCCGGACACAAGCATGCGTCCGGACACAAGCATGCGACCGGGCACAAGCATGCGTCGGACACAAGCATGCGACCGGACTCAAGCATGCGTCCGGACACAAGCATGCGTCCGGACACAAGCATGCGACCGAAACACAGCATGCGTCCCGGACACAAGCATGCGTCCGGACACAGCATGCCCCCCCCCCCGACGGACACAAGCATGCGTCCGGACACAAGCATGCGACGGACACAAGGCATGCAGTCGGGGACACAAGCATGCGTCCGGACACAAGCATGCGTCCGGACACAAGCATGCGACCGGCACAAGCATGCGTCCGGACACAAGCATGCGTCCGGACACAAGCATGGCTCCGGACACAAGCATGCGTCCGGACACAAAGCATGCGTCCGGACACAAGCATGGCGTCCGGACACAAGCATGCGTACGAACACAAAGCATGCGTCCGGACACAAGCATGCGTCCGGACACAAGCATGCGTCCGAGACACAAGCATGCGTCCGGACACAAGCATGCGTCCGGACACAAGCAGCGACCGGGACACAAGCATGCGAAATGACACAAGCATGCGTCCGGACACAAGCATGTGCGTCCGGACAC